>KK113666.1:121445-140842 GCA_000611955.2 Stegodyphus mimosarum | reverse complement strand
ACGGGCCTTTTTGGCTTAATATTAAGATTAGGGATACAGCATCAGTCTAATAACTTCCAGAAATGTTATGAACTCTGCATTAATGATACTATGAACAGTTCATAAGAAAACTTGCATTTTCCTAATGCTGCAAAAATACTTATTTGTATGTTTCTAGTTAAATTCTACTGCTGTTTTGTAGAGCATTTTTTTCTCAATGTTTAATATTATCATTAGGTTAATATTGTCAAAATAGCTGTGGACAAATATCACACTAAGCAGAACTTACTGTAGTAATATTTTTTAATAAATGCAGATTCTTCCATAAGTATTGTTTTTGCTAATATTACAAGAATGCTAAAATTTCTTAGCATAGTTTAGAATATATAATATCATTATAAGCATTACCTGAATAAATAAAAATGCATATTTACTGTCTTTTTTAATAGGTCAGAAATAAAAGTTGATGATTTCTAATGACGGTTCAGAGAAGTTATCTGAATGAAAGAAAAATGTCTGCTGGAAGTTTTAAGTGTATAAATATAGAACTATTTAATAAATTATATTTTATGTACAAATGAATGAAAAGACAGAAAATTTTCAATATCAAATGTAATGGATGTCAAAAATGAACATTTACAAGAATATGTTTGTTTTCAGTTGTTAAATAAAATTCATTTTATACAATATGCATACAAATATTAAAATACTGCTGAACAAATTATGAGCGCTTTACAAAATTCTTATCCATATCTCCATAACTTCTCTGTATTGTAAACATTTTTTGCTTCACTCGGTTTTCAAGACTCGCTTTGCTAGCTACCTTTGATAACACTGGCCTGAAAAGAAATTATTCTTAATTTAACATTTTTTTTAAATATCAGACACTTAAACATGAAGAAATAAAAAAACTTAAAATATGAGTTTACATGAAAAAAATGTCTTACAGATTTAGAAGTTAATAAAGTTATATGCATCCATAAATCTATTTCTGAAGTGTTTTATCAAGAAATTTGCCATTGTTGCAATTTTTTAGCATCTTCCTGATGGGTTTAGCATGAAAGAAAAATTACTTGCTAAACTACAAAATGTCAGGAAATATTCAAGCTGCACAGACCATTTTGAAATTTTTAGCCTATAAACAAGCTTCTGCTTTGAGCTTAGTGAAGCAAACTGTTTCTCTTGTACTCCTGTTACAGGTTAAAAAATCTGACATAGCCAGCAAATGATCTTGAACCAATTCCATGTTTTAAATATCAAACAGTTTTAAGTATCATTGTTGGCTGATCGTTTTTATCCAAAATCTAATTTGCTGTTCTAATAAATAGGAAAGGTCTACAATATAGAATTTTAGATTATATTTTAGTGAAAATTCATTTTTAAAATTTATATCAATATAATCAAATGTTTGCCCCTTTTTTTAATTAAAAATTGTACTTTTTGGGGCACTTGAATAACATATAATTTGGCTGGGTTTTAACTAAAAATTAAATGCTTATACTATATTTAAAATAAATACCACAGTTTAAATTTTCTCCTTATTTCTATAGCATTAACAGATCCAAATTCATTTGATTTACATGTACATCCCCACAATATTTAGGTATCAATAAATTATACTCATAAGTTTGGGGAATTACAGCTAAATAATGACTGACACTATGCATACTGGGATCAGTAAGAAGTAAACAATAGGTGTTTTTTGAATTTTCTATTTGCTCTTGTGCTCATGCAGCAAAGCAAGAGAATAAACAAATGCTTTTTTTTTTCGAGGGGGGATAACATGTCTACTATAAAAGGGTTTTGATGTTCTGCAAATGAAATACTGTAAATAAAAGTCATTCTCTTCTGCAGCTTGATATAAATAATTATGTCTACACAGAATAGAAATAATATGTGCTGCATTGTTTGATATTTAAGCTCGTATTATAATGATTCTATATTTTTCCATGAAAATCTGTTACTAGTTCTAAGTCCCACTTTGAGTTTTATTATATTTAGTTAATAATGCAGCAGTCAATTGTTATTTTCTCTGAGAGTTTTTTTTTTTTTTTTTACACTACTTTTTATTATTAGTGATTTTTTCCCCTGCTTATAAAGAAATAATCTGAATTCAAATAATTTCTATTCAGGTAAAATTTCATAACATATAATTTGGATTGAACAGTAAATTCCATTTATTTTATTTATTTATTTATTTATTTTAATTTCTGTAATTATAGAGTTCATATGTTAACTGCGGTGCATAAACTGAAATAATTTTCTAGAATATACTTTGATACAGAAATCAAATAATTCCATCTCCCTGATTCATATTACTCATCAGAGCTCTATAGCAAGGCTTGTTTATTCAGCCTTGATAGCTTTGTGTTGCAATTTTTAACAATATCATCCAATTGAGCAATTTTAGCAAACTTCCTGAACTCAATGATGACAGATGCTTACCATAAGGATTGCTCCAGAAATCAGTGAGGGGAATAACAATTTAATGATGAGTTCTTATGGTTACTAAACTGTTAAATTTAGGAACTGCTCATCAAGAAAGGATCGCTATTTACACGCATGTTGAGAACAGGTCTCATTCAAAACATGAAATTTCAGCATTAATGACAAGAATCATTCACTAGTTAATACAAAACTTCAGAAATCAATTAAATATATATATATATTATGAAGATAAGTCATTATCTGAATGATACCTTCAAAATCAAATGAAAATAAACTACTGTTCCTTGTTTTTTTTTTTTTTAGATTATGTATTAAAATACTGTATAGCATTTGCTATGCCTTTTCTATTAGCTTTAAAATATGGGAGATTTTTTTCTTAGCCTTATAGAACTTATAAAATTGTGCATATTTGATGGCAAGTAAAATATGTAACTCGCACAATTAAGTGAATACATCATTACATCAACAATTTTCAACACAAACCACCACCCCCGAAGAAAGAAAGAAAAAAAAATTAGATTTAAAGCAAAATAAGTACCATATTTATTCACTTTTTCAATTATGATATAAAAACTTTTCATTTATCATAGCAGCATGCAAAATATGGATAGACAGCAAATTACTTTTGTATATATAGAAAGAAGGAACAATTAATTCACAGCTTTGAAATAAAGGACATAGTAATAAATATTAGTAAATCTATTTATATGTGCTTTCAAATGTACTAACATTTTCCTTTAACTCTCCCTCCAGAAATTTTACACACCGCATAATTTTTCCCTTTTGATTTTCAAAAGGTAAATTGGAAAATAAAGGGGGGGAATACAAAATTAAATACCATGTCAAGACTATTATTAATCAAATACAATGACTGACGAGTAATCATTTTAAAGCTTCTTTATAAGTGTTTCATTTTCCCCAGTATTCATGTAAAATTATGAGACAAAACATTATGACCATCCCCACATTTTTCATTGAACTTGTCTGGATGATGTGGAGGGCATATGATTAAATGAGAATTCTATTTAACTGCTGCTGGAGAAGGTAAGGAATTATTCTTCTACTTACTTTTGTGAGTGGTGGGAAAAGCTACTGATCTAAGTGAATTTGATGCAAGGCAGATTGTAATGGCCAGAAGGAATGAGTATCTCCAAAACTCTATGGCAATAGGTTGTTCACTATCTGCTGTTGTTAGTATTGTGATAATAGCGATGAATGACCGCAAATGGATAAGTGATGTTGAAACCAGAAATAGACGTCAAGGTGTTGGATGTCCATATGTCATCAAAGAAAAGGACATCAGAAACTGTTCCACTTGGTACAGCAGAATCGGCACCAGATAGAAGCTCAGCGACAGCCCAATACAATGTAGATCCAAGTGCAAGTATTTTGGAATACACAGTTCAGTGGACACTGTTGCACAGTTCTATTCGTGTGCCTTGACCGAGCGTCAATGTCATACACCAACATTGGGCCCGGAAACATCGGGACTGGACCACGAATAAGTGGAAGACAGTTGCCTGGTTGGATGAATTATGATTTCTCTTTCATCATGAACTGGAAGTGAAATCTTCAAGCAGGATGCTGCTGCATGTCACAAAGTTTGAATTATGTTGGAGTGTTTGGAGCAGCATAAGGATGAATTCCAATTAATGTCCTGGCCACCTAATTTGCCAGATCTTAACCCAATAGATCACATTTGAGATGTCATGGAGCGGCAACTCGGAGCTCAAACACCACTATGTCGGAATATCTTGACTGTATGACTGCTGGTTAAACATTCGGTAAAACCTGATTCCAGTCATCTACCAAGAACTTGTGGCATTTATGCCAAGGCGAATTGCAGTCCAAAGGTCATGCAATGCATTATTGAGTAGGTAGTCCATAATGCTTTGGCTCTTCAATATATGTATACTCACAATTCCAAAGAGGAAAAGCATTAAAATAGTGATTTAAAAAAACTTTTAAAACTTTTTTTTTTTTTTTTGGTGTGTGTGTGTAATTCTCATTTTTATTTTAGAGAAATAATATGATCATTACCATTCTTTAAAAATTACAAAAATTTTTAAATGTTGGTTAAAAAAATGTTATGAACTGTTTACATCTGTATTCACACATAAAACATTTTTGTTTATAAGACATTTGTGTTACAAAAAATTAAAATTTTTCTTCTGTACACTCTCTCTATATATATACCTAAAAACAGAGATGCTAAAGAATTAGAAATATCTGACCTGTAGTTAAGATTTGTGAGATGCTTAGTCTTGATTTTACTATAGTGTTTAGACTCCTCATAAGAATGTAATTTCAAGTTTAGATTTTTTTCAATGCAGCTATTATGAATGGAAAGAAACAGTAGATGTGAAAGAACTTTTTAATGCTCATTTAGACACTTTTTGACAATTCTTAACCGACTTCAAGTGATTAAATTAGCATAAATGACAGATTTGAATGTTTTACTGTAAATTCATTTTTCCCAATACAGTTTTTTTACTTCCTTGTATAAAGTAAAAAGGAAGTATAGTTATTGCGAAAAATTTCAGGTACTATATTTCAATGAAAATATCTGTTTTGATCCCTATCAAATGCATTTTAATGTTTTTGAGTGACATCCGCATGTAAGGACAGAATAAAGGACTCTTCCCCCCCCCAAGTAATTATAAAACTGATTTAAAATGAATTCTGAAGAGATTTTTTCGTGGCGTACGTATGTATGTATCTCGCATAACTCAAAAACGAGTAGCCTCAGAACGTTGAAATTTTGTATAACATATAGATGTTCACCTCATACTTTGGTTGCAATCGGCCACACCAAAAGTATATAAATATATGTGTGTATATATATATATATATATATCACCCTGTTACTTGGCTCAGTGAGCTCAGTTTCTTTATTCTTATAGGTTTGTAAATTGTGCATTTTTTGCTTTAAAGATAATTGAATTATGTTTTCCTTATCTTTTGGTTAAGATTTTTATGCCTTTAGTTAATTTGCATGCAATAACTATGGAATTATCAACAATTTAAAAGTTTTTTAAATGCGGCTAAGCCTAATTTTTTTATGATGGTGGACATATTTGTTTACATTTGAAGCTTAGCAGAATAGTGGATTTGTTGCCAATCTCTAGAAACTAAGCTTCGCAACCACAAAGTAACGTCTTCTTTTATTATTGTAAATTAAATTATCCTTAATTCATTCTGGAATTATCATTTAAGTTATTAGCTGGTTTTTGCATACAAATTGTAATTTTAATTGTAAAAAAAATTTTAAATTGTTTTAACTGAACTTGGTGTTTTATGTTTTCTATATTTTTCAATTTTTAATGAAAATATTTTGAATTTTTACGTAATTTTGCCTTACCGCAACGTGAGAACTGAATTAATTAGTAATGCATGCGCATTAGTTAAGTGGCGCTGAATTGTCTGTGAAAAACTGTTTCTTTTTTATTTGTTTAATATCTTTAATACATCATTTTAGATTTATTATGGTATTTGAATAGAACTTGGGGTAATTCTTGAAATAGTATATTTTTTGCTCACTCTGAGTTATAAAATGAATGAGATGTAACGCTGTTAAGTGAACTTAGTGCCGAAGTGTGGCTATCGAAGTAGGTTTAATTCAAAATTCGTTAACTGTTAATTCAATATGTTTAAATGAAATGCAGGAAAATTGCATATAATTTAATATTTCATACAAGGAAGTCATGTGGTGTACACATCAGATTTTTTCTAATGATTTTAGCAATTTTAGTTTTTCAAAAATAAAAATAATCTAAGGTACTTCTATTTTTTATACACTTGTATTTTACACTTTCGCGAATACAAATAGAACAAAATTAATTAACATTCCTCAATATATATAATGTTCCTTTATTATATTTCCTCAAGTAGTTATTTATCCAGTATGCTAACAAAATATTAATACACTCTGCACCATACACACTCTTCAATTGATATATGATGCAATTTTAGAGCTTTTTTATTCTTATTTAATATTTGAATTTTTTAGAATGAAAATATAAAAAGATAAAGAACAGCAAAGTCACATATCAATACTCAAAAAAATACTGTGAACAGATTTATAATCTTCAATGCTAAAGATAAGAAATTTAAATAATAAAACAGTATATGGAATTACAACTAAATGGTATAATCACTATTCACATATTTGGAGAAAGAAATATATATTTATTGTTTATCAGCCTTCATCTGATCTTACTTTATATATACTATATGATCAAAATTCTGGAAATCCCTGGCAGAAAGCAGATTTTGTCACTAACATCACAGTGACAACTCTGACAGCAATGAAAAGAGATGGACAAGTTTACAATGTTTATTGAAAAAAAAAAAACTAAATAATTTTATGAGGGAAATAAGTTTGCAATGTTACATATTCCCCACTGCAGAGATAACTATGCTTGATAAATAGAAAATGACAATTTTGTGTAATTTCATATGGAAACACAAAGACAATTAACCCACAAAGACAATTAACCAAGGGCTCCAAATGTTAGGCTTCCTTAGCCAAGTAGCTCCATATATATTAAAATCTAATACAATCAGCTAACACCTCATATAATGGCACATAAGTAACGGCAATGCACTATGGAGTGAGATATTTTACCATACTGTGTAGGAAACGGATGGGCATGTTTGAGAGACTCTCGCATGAATAATACTTGCTGAACTTTATTATATTAAGAATAACTTGTCCCTCTGAAGGAAACAATGACTATAGGAATCGATCTCGATATTCTGGACAATTCTGCATTGTTGTTGTTTGGTATGCATCCAATTCTATTTCAGTTCAATCACCCATTCTTATGGTACATGCTGCACAGAGCTTTTTTGTTGACACGGATGCTGAAAACTTGGACTGGCCTTTAATAACTTTGTTATATTACCTTAGTCCTATAGAAACCAGTGGGATGAAATGAAACATCAGTTGAAAGGCATCCCATGCTGCTCTACATTTATAAAAGAAATCACCAATCCTCTTTTGCAAGAATGACATAAAATTCCAAATGCTGTATTTCAAAAATGAATGTTAAGTCTTAGTCTTCCTGATAAAGTGACAGCTGTCCTCACAGAAAGGGTGAATCTACACTTCATTGATTTCTTATTTGCACAATTATAATTTCATATAACAAGAGAAATATTTTTGATAATTGCAAAATCCAAATAAAAGGTTACGAAACAGATGAAGACTTACTTTATGAATTCTGAGGTATGTACTCTCTGAATTCTGTCTTCCTTTTCATCTTCTTCCCTGTAACGTTTTGTATTTTTCTTCCTTTGTTGCTCCCTCCATTTTGCATTTTCTTGCATTTCTTTCAAACGCCGATCTCTCTCTTCTTCATCCATTTTTCTAAATGTAAAAATTTTTATACCACCAATAGTAGATAAAAATAAATACATACCTTGTTCTTATGTCTTACATGACACAGTATCAGAAATTTATTTTTTAAATAACAACAAAGCTTCAAATGTTCACAATTATCAGTTGTTTGGGTTACAAATTAAAATATATTTTAATTTATATCAATTACATTATTAAAAATGTACAATTTAAATTATTAAAAATTGTTATTTTTCTTAAATCAGTTTGTTAATCAATAACAGATTAATTAAATTTGAAAGATAAATTCAGAATCATATAACTTGTTAAATGGCAAGACTGAGACTATGCTATGTGCGAGGGCACACAGAGAATGAATTTGGAATATTGTGTTATGTTTCATATAATGGTAATATTTGCTGAGGTTATTTTTTAATTTTTTCCATTCTCCTCATCAATTTCGAAGGCATGATCATGTTTGTGAAATTTAATTTGTCAGGAAGTGACTTTTACTAAGTAACAAAAGATTAGGGGGAGGTCATTTATATTGAAGTATGAAAGTAGTCTTTGAAAATAATGTTTGAATGTGTCTCACTAGTTTTATCTTGTATCAAATGTTATGTCATGCTTATTTTAATATACCTCCTAGCTAAGAATGCTTCATTATATTTGCCAATGCTTCACATTTATCAATTCTTGTCACAATTTATATAACAAATAGTGAAATTCAGTGTTTAAATTTCTATTTAATGAATAATAAAATTTCCTGAATAATGAAATTCAGTGTTCAAATTCCTATTAAGAATTCCTGTTACCTATTAAGGATTGTTTTTTAACAACACATAATCAACAAGCACATAGATCCATTCTGAACTACTACTGAGAAAAAATCAACATTTTAAGATATCACTACAGTAAGTGCTGCTTATGGTAATCATGTTTGTCCATGGCCATTTTGATATTAATCGAATGATGAGCAAAAGTCCTTCAAAATAGCAATGAAATGTAATTAATTTTATATAACTAGAAACATATAAATACATACTTTCACAGCATTTCAATTAGAAAAATGTACGAGTTTATTTATGAACCATTCATATTTTTGGAAATTATCTTATCAATGTTGTACCACTAATCTTAATATACGAAGGGCATCCCTCACTGGAAGAAAACTTGCAAATGTAAAATTTAAAATTAGGTAAAAAAGTGATTTCAGTTTGCCATTGATGTCTTCAGGAGAAGGGAAAAAAAAATCTGCAGAGCTTTTTGCTTTTGAAAGAGAAAGAACCTGTGTCTCATCCCCTCAAAATTGATAGAGTTATTGAAAATATACATCAAACTAAGGCTGCTTTATTGTATCATTTTAAACAGTTGCCTAAAACTGAAACCAAGATGTTTAGCAACTTAATCCTTTACGGCACTTCTCTGTAATTTGATAATATTTATGTTGCATTTTAAGCTTATTTGACAACATTACTTCATTTTAAAAAATTATTTTATAATGTTTTAATTATATTAACTAAACTGTGGACTACAATAAGCAATGTATTTTCAATGTTTTCATACATAAAAGGGTGGGACTTCTGCACTTTGGTAACAATATATAATATTATAACATTAACTAATCACATTAAACTATATTAAAGAAAATATTTAATGTAAAATTTGGAAATTTATTTCTTAAAGACAAATGGTCTGTTCACTTTACACAGGCATTTTGTTTTGTAGAATGCTACAACAAGGGCAGCTATACCTGCTAAATGTGAATGAATCAATTTGAAATTATTAAAAAATAAAACATAGAAGTTAATCACATTTTCAACAATATTAAGAAACAAAAAAAAAAATTATCTTAAAAACTGGCAAAACTAATATCAGCATTAATAACAATAGGGAAAAAAGACTTGAAAAATATACAGAGATAAAAAATTTACTCTTTGTTTATTTTTGATATCAACCTTAAAAAATGTTTTTTTACAAAGCATTAAAAAAGTTTTTAAAAGGTGTCTTGTTTTTAATACAAACATATAAATACATCTATGAATAAAACATCAAAACAAATTTCTGCATCCCCCCCTTTTTTTAGTAAAACAATGTTTGATATTTTTAATAAAAAAATTCTTAAAATTTTAATAAATTAATGTTAATAATGTGTTAATTTATTAAAATGTAATAAAGACTTGAAATAATAATGTGTTAATTTAAATTTTAGTATGTTATATTAATAGTAATATAAAGTTTTTTAGTATGATCTGCATATTAAAAACAAAATTTTTTTTAATATTTACCTCTTATTTTCTGCTTTAGAAGTATGGTCTCGTTCCTGAGAATTACTTGATTCATACTTTTTCTGATGACACTCTTTATAATTATATTCTTTGTAATAAGAAGACTTATGTTTTGAATTCCTTTCTTTTAAGTCAGACACATGCACTTTGTTACCTCTAGAATCACTGTATTTTTTGTAGCTACTTCTTTCATCGATATGTCTCTTTTTGTGTGACATACTGCAATTTTCAGATGTTTTTCCATACTAGAAGAAATGAATACTGCATTGAATCATTAATCTTTTTACCTATCATGAAACAATTTTCATATCATTTTTAAAAATTCAAAACGGTATATTAAGCCTTTCAATTCAAAATAACACCAGATCTTTAAAAGGGGAAGGAAATATTTAAAAAAATGCTAAAAGTAACTTAATCTAATAGGCAAACCAAATTTTATAAACTTTTATCATCTGAAGTTTTAACTTGCAACTGAAAATTATATTGTTTTAATTATAATAGTTGATTAAATTAGTTTTAAAAATCATTTAAATGTTTAATGCCTTAAAAACAAAGAAGTGCAAGTCTGTATTTAATAAAATAAATTGCAATGATCAATTTATTATGCAAAAAAGCTCAAGTATGGGAAAAAAGACAGTTCGTCATCTTTTTTCTTTTAAAAAAAGGAAGATTATCAAGTATACAGAAACATGCCACCTAAATTCTGTTTATTCAGTTCTTTTGTTCATTTATTCTTTCAGTGCTGGGTTTTCACTTTCCATCAGTATATATGAGATCACACAGCTAATCAATTAATACAATTTAGATCAGTATATTTTAAAGCATGTTTAAATACCTATTGCAAAGAAGTACATCAGTTTCAAGACAAAGTGATCCCCTTTGTCTGTACAGAAAATAGTGGTAGCAACTGCAGTTTTCATGAATACGACTCCACTAAATAAAGCTTCAACTAGAAGGTTTAAAACAAAATTTTACAGTTTACTTACTTTTACAGTAAATTCTACTCATTTTGTTTAAAAAAAAAAATTAATAAGTTGAGTGCAATGCAGCACTAATAAATTGTTCCTGCTACATATTAAAAAAGTGCCATCACATCAGTCCATGAAATTCAGTTGATTTTATTGGTTTGATTTGGTTTATTTTAATTACAGCAAAACATACAAAGGGAAAGAATGCCTTCATGGAATATTCTTTAACTGGCTTGTATTCATGTTACATATAAAAACAGCATGAAAACTGCCAGCTTGTTCACCAGGATTTGAATGTGGGTCGAACTACCAATGTTCCATACTTTTACCGCTTAGCTTTACCACAACACATCATTAGCAGTTATCTTTAACAAGATTTTATTAAGAAAATCTTGTTAAGGATAACTTCTCAATAGTATTCTATTAAGAAAATTGCAACAACTTACAATTCAGATTAAAATTAACACAGTGAATAAATATTATTGGAAATTATGAAAAATCAGCATAATACTTGTAAATTTTTGCAGGACTAGTTTTGGAGATTTAACTAAAGAACCATCTTCCTCAGCAACCTAAGTGCAAATGAATGAGATAAGATAAGGTAAGAATGGCTGGATTGAAGTTAAGCTACTGGTGCCATCTATTGATGAAACAAAACTAAAACAATTTCCTTAACCCCTTCTGGGTTGGCGTCATATCTCACATGTTCGGTGTTTTCGTCCCCGTCCCCGTAAGGCCAGCATTGCATGCCATGCCATGAAGAGAAAAATTCCATTGTTAAAACTGATTTTGTTTCTTTAAATTTCATGATTATTTTTGTATTTCTGAATATTGCTAAGAGAGAGCACAACTAGTCCTAGTTTCTTCACAAATTTTTCCAGTGGGATTTTCCACCTTGAATATCTGTTATTAAATATCCACAATATCTGTTAGAATTTCAATTAAAATACTATTCAAGATATTTCGATATTCATAGCCAATTCTTGTTGATAAAGCAAGAAAAAAAATATTAAATAAATGATTTTCGTTTTGTGATAAATGTGATTTTTATGCTCTGATGTCTAAGGCAGGTTGTAAAGCTGTTTTACTGGTAAGGTTGGAAAACCATTTTCTAAAGCATTTTTTACATAATTTTAATACTTATTTTTAAGTAGATATTTGTATTAAACACATTAATAGAATACAGTTAATGAATATAGTATCACACTGTATTTTGTTTTAATTTAAAACCTGGGTGCATTGCAGGGAAACTGGTGATCTGTGGACGGGATATCACATATTTGACCATCCACAGGTTCATCAAAAACTGCTTATTGGCAAAGAAATTATGCATTTTTGAATTTAGGATAGAACATATATTTATTTTCAGCAACAAAACAAAAAGTTTTTTTGGAGGAAGAAATTCAAAAACAAATCCGAATTTATAGATCGAAATCACTTCAAAAACTGAGTTTTTTTCTTTCCTCTTTTCATACTTTAAATCTATATGTAGAAAATTGAAATATGCATTTTTTCTTTCTAGAAAAGATTTTTTACATAGATTTTTATCATGAGAAACTAAGCTGTTAGAAAAACCAATTTCAGATGTTATCACAAAAAAATTTGTTTTTAATAAATTTCAATTGAATTACAGTTAATTTCTATTTATTACATAATATAAAAAATTAAAATGTATAAAACTTAAGAAATCATAATGCACTGAGGAAAAAATACTTTAGAAATGTATTTTAGCATGATAGAGTTCGAAACAGGGTTCAAGGCGAAGTCCTTCAGAGTCTTTGCACCAGTTCATGTTTCTTTGCGAATTTTTTTCCCATTTTCCTTTCATCAATCACTGGATAATTTAATGGATTACTAACGACATCTGTTGGTCAAAACCTAAATTAAACATTTAATACTGTATGCAACTTATTTCACTGGTAAAACGGTGATAAGGAAGGGATGCGCTTCTCAATAAAGGAAGAAAAACACATGCCAGCGAAAATCGCAGGATGCACAAATTTTGCTACATTTGAGTTGCTCATGGAAATTGTGGGATAAGCAGCTAGAGAATTAAAGGCTGAAAGTAAAAATGGATTGGAATTAGGGTTGATAAATAAAACAAAGATTTTTTTGAATGTGAAATGCCTCTAGAAAATCTAATTCACCAATGGAAGATGTTTTTTGAATAATTTCGGTTAGAGAAAAATGGAAAGTGCGATTTTCGGAGCAACAATGCTGGTCAACAAATGATTTCTGTGTTTCCTTTTTCCTAACATATGCCTCAAGTTCTTTAACACAAAATTTTAAGGCTCTCTTAATCTGACCAATGCTAATTAAACCACACTGGCAAGGAATAATGTAAATACAACAGGAATTCATAGCTGGAATGGGGTCCTTAAGTATGGAACTCACTATTTTATTGATAGAAAAAAAAAAAAAAAAAAACCCAAAATTGAAGGTAAGTTTAATTAAATTTCTGCAAAATATGTGGTGTAGTTTAATTGCTAATCAATGGAAAGAAAAGATAACAAGAGAATTTTAGAATCTCCTGTAATGAAAGGACACTTTCTGATATGTTAAGATGAGAGTTTTTTTACTGGTTAGTCAAAAATGTTAGGCGAAAAACCTCTGTCAATAGCAACTGCTTTTCAGTAATTTAGTTCTTGATCAAGAGCCAATTTGGAGGAGCAAACTTGAAGTGCACGGAAATCAAAGGAATATATTTAAAGGAAATTTTATCTACATTGCAATTAAAACAAAAATTTTATTCCTTTGTTTCCTCTAAATTGGCTCTTGGTCAAAAGCTAAATTATTTAAAAGCAGTTACTAGTGACAGGGGCTTTTCACCAAATATTATTGACCAAGGAGTCACAAAATTCTCATCTCAACCTATCAAAACGTACACTCTCATTTCAGGAGATTGTAAGAATTCTGTTGTCATTCCTTTCTTTCCATCTGTTGGTTATAAATTGCATGTATTTTACAGAAATTTAACTTTCGGATCGTTTTTTCCTCCTATCCAAAAAATTCCTATTTCTATACTTAAGAACTCCATCCTCAGGTATTTACAGGGTTCCTTGCCAGTGTAGTTTAATTTACACTGGTCAAACTAAGATACCCTTAAAATTTCATGTTAAATAACATGAGGCACATGCTAGGAAAAAGAAAACGTAGAAATCCTCTATTGACTGTTGGTTCGAAAGTTACACTTTCCATTCTTCTGCAGCCAAAATTATTCAAAAAACATCTTGAATTAGATTTTCTAGAGGCATTTCACATTAAAAAATAAAAAAGTTATGTTCTAGTTAACAACCCTAATTACAATCCATCTCTACCTTTATGGAAATTATGTTTTAGTTTCCTTGTTTTATCAACAAATGGCAGTAGTAGCTTAACTTCTGTCCAGCCTTCCTTATTTTATCTTATCACCTTATCTCGTTCATTTGTACTTAGGCAGCTGACGGAGATGGTTCTATAGTTAAACCATTGAAACTAGGTCCTGCAAAATTTACAAATATTATGCTGATTCTTGTTGTTTGACTTCTCCAATAATTGATAATTCATTTCTGGTATATTCTTTTATGCATTACTTTTTAATATGACACAAAAGTAAGACATCAGCACTTAGTTTTTGTTAGATTTCTGTAATAATACATAATACAAAAATTAGTCTTAATAAAATTTGTGAAATCAAAAAATTAAATTACACAAAAAATGCAAAGTTAAATGATTAATTTACAAAATCTGAAGTTAAAAAATTCATATGCTGTGTTAAAAATTGCAGTGTTTTTTAAAATAATAAATTTAAGATTACTATTCTTTTAATATAAACCAATCCATGCATAAGCCAAGAAAATTTTGCTGCAAAAATACAAGTATAAATGAAGCTTCATCTGTAAGGCGAATTTAAAATCAAACTATAAACCAGCATTATACTGTCAAAAGTTTGAATAATTAGTTATTCGATTTAGTTACACTAATCAAATGTAAAATACATGCAGACTTGAAGAGACATTCTATACATAATACATTACTAAAATATCTATTTGGAATCTGTTTATTAAATATCAGATATTATCATTACTTTAAATACCTATTAAGAAATTTAAATGTATTATATATATATATATATATATATATATATTTATATAAAACTATGTTTAGTACAAATTCAATTTAAAAAATATTAAATAAAGACACCCAATTATGAAAAATTCAATGGTTTTCAAGAAAACAAATGTAGTTCCACTTTGAAGAGTAATAACAGATACCTTTAGTCTATCTGAATATATTTTTTCATCATCTGATTGAGAACTATTCAGATATTTTGATTTATGTCTTTTGTCTGTTTTTTGACGCTTTGTGATGTCATAATCTTCATCCTTATGCTTCCTTTTCTTCTCCTTCTTGCTCTTTTTACTCTTCTTCACAAGAGATGCTTTAAGCTATATGTATATATATATATACACACATAAATACACACAATAAATATTAGAAATGAAGATAGATACTTAAAAAAATTAATACTTAAAAATATGTAGATGCTACATACAACTCCAAGTTTTATTTATAGATTGATAGATTAAACACATATAATTTATTCTGAATACATTACTCGGCTTTCCCAGATAAAAATGATGAAAAGGACATTTCAAAATCAAACTGACAAGCCAAAACATTATGACAATACTCACATTTTTCAATGACTTCATCTGGATGACATGGAGGCCACATGATTAAGGGAGAATGATATTTAACTGCTGCTGGACAAGGTAAGGAATCACTTTTGCTTTTATGCGAGTGATGGGATAGACTGCTGATATAAGTGAATTTGATCGAGGGCAGATTGTAATGAAAGCTGTGGACTATCTGAACATAACTGCAGATCATCTGTACCCTTACATAGCATGTCTTCCTAACTGGAATCTCCCAGCAGGACGATACCTCATATCACAAGGCTCGAATTGTGTTGAAGTGGTTTTGAAGACCATTAGGATGAATTTCAATTAATGTCCTGACCATCTAACTCAGTGGATCTTAACATCTGGATCTTAGCTTGGTCGAATGAATCATGATTTCTTGTTTATCATATTGATGGTTGTGTCAGGGTATGCTGTCTTCCAGGCAAACAGTTGTTCCCCCAGCTGTATGGCAGGTCATCTGCAGGCTGGTGGTGGTGGTATTATGCTTTGGGGTAGGTTCTCATGGGCAGCCCTTAGTAGTGGTTAAACAGACCATGAAAGCTGTGGACTACCTGAGCATAACTGCAGATCAGTTGCACCCTTACATGGGTTCTGTCTTCCCAACTGAAAATGTAATCTTCCAGCAAGACAGTGCCCCATGTCACAAAGCTTGAATTGTGTTAGAATGGTTCAAAGAGCATAAGGATGAATTCCAATTAATGCCCTGGCCCACTCCATGGCATCCCAAATGTTTCCCAAAAAGTCTCAAACACCATGTTGGAATATCTCAACTTTGCATGACCACTGCCTAGAGATTTGGTACAACCTGTCTCCAGCCATCTACCAAGAACTTGTGGCATCTACGCCAAGGCGAGTTGCAGCTGTTTTGAAGGCCAAAAGTCACACAACACATTACTGAGTAGGTAGTCATAATGTTTTGGCTCTTCAGTGTAGTTGTGAGATACTATTATTTTTTAAATAAAACTGATATAAGATAAGCAAATTTGGTGGCAAGAAATTTTTAATAAAAATCACGATTCTATTTTTTGGCTATTAATCAACAGTACCCTTGGTGCTAACAATTAATTCATTTTTTAAGATTTTCAAATTTACTGGTATTTTAGAGTTACATATTATCAGGTACTGTATTTCCTTGTGTATTCCGTCCCTCCCCCTCAAATTTTAGCAACAGGTTATGAAATTTTTCTAACATTCGCATAATTTTCCCTCTTCTTAATGTATCCAGAGAATGAGCTTCCCTAAATTTTAAAATGTATTTGTCAATGTAGAGATTGTTTTCATTTTACAAAAACAAACCCTCACAAAATATCTGTAAAGACCTTGCCAAGCCTTACGCTTCTAAATGTCAAACTTTATGCCAGCCTATACAAGAATTCACCAATCACAGTGAAGTAAACAGAAAAAGACATTCAGTCTATGATTTCGCTGAGTCAGCTATGCATTCTATTTCTCTAATTACTTACGGATGATGTATGGCCTAGGGAATAACAGAGTCAACAATAAGAATGAGTGAGATACAAATCTAGAAACAAAGCTATCTTTTTAGACATTGTAATGTTAATATTACTATGCATTCTTATTGGAATGTAGTTAATTTTAAAGATATAATATTGTGATAGTTGCCTGCAGTTTATCAGACTACTTTTTATTTTTTCTACTGTAGTTGCAGCCTTTTGAAAGTATTCACACACTTTATCCCCCTTTGATTTGCAGACAATAAAATTAGTTAAAAAAGGGGAGGAATGCGCAAGGAAATATTGCATTGGCTCATCAGGTTTGAATCACAAACCAGAAAATTACATCACTTTTTGATTTAAAACTATACTTGATATCAGTTATGTGTATTTCTTACATTGTCTAATATAATTAAAATATATCTAAATTACAGTTATTCCTACAAGAATTATCCTAATAAGAATATTTTGGCTTAGGTTTTAGTTTCCCGATTTAAAACAAAAAAAAAATGTGCACATTTAAAGAAATAACAAAGAGCACACATAAAAATGAGCATGCAATTTCTCTACCAATGTTAAGGGAAACAGACAGCTACTTTTACATACCAATTCCTGTAACTGTTTCATTTTCACAGGATTAGTCAAAAGATTTTTCCTCTGTTCCTTTTCTTTTTTCCTATTATGAATATAATAAACTAATTAGAAACCAAACATTGAAAAGTTACAGTTTTTAAAATCATTTGAATCTCAATACATTTATCTTCTAAAATAATTAAAAATGCATTCATAACTTGGTTGATGTGATGGTGTTAGAGATGAAATCTGCAAGAAAGCAACTTTCCATACAAATTCAGTTACCCAATTAAAATCAATGTTTCATTTTGATTCACTGAATGAATAATAAGCAAAAAATACTTACATTATATTGAACAGTGGATCTTCTCTTATCTTATTTGCTAAATCAACAGTGGCAGTCCCTGAAAGATTCTGACTACTGAACATGGTAGAACCAATATCAGATCCTAAAATAATATATAAGAATTATTATATAGCTTCGAAAACTTACTTTATAGTCCTCTTGTGTGTAAATATGAATGTGTGTATATATATATATATATAGCAGATGCCAACCTTGAAATCTCACAACATTTTTTGCATGAGACCCAGAAGAAAACAAGCAGATTCCACACTGCACGGCAACGTCATTTCAAAGAACTAACTGCTAACCTACTTAAATTCACTTTATAACAAATTTAAATTATTGAACTATTTATAACATGATTATTTTGATTGTAAAATGTTTTAATATTTAATTAGATATTCTAAATTTTATATTCCTTAGTTAATTTATTTTTTTTAATATTATTATACTTTTACACTGAGAAAAATCCCAAGTAAGGAAAAAAAGCTTTCATTTACTGAGGTTTAATAAAAAAAAAAATCGCAAAATGTATTAAGGAGAAAAAATGCAATTCGGATGAAGTAAAATTTAGCTAAAACTAATCAGAAAATCACTAGGGTGGGCAAATGACATTTGTACAATTTAAGTGTCATTAATTCAATAAATTCATTTATTGCTGGAAAACATTTTCATTAGTAAGAGCTACAAAATTAAAAACTGGAAGAATTGATGGTCTACTGAGAAACAAGTTGAAAAACCCCAATCTCCAGGTAAAACTAGGATAGTTGGCAGCTATTTTGCACATATATACTTAGATCTTCATCAAGTGATAACATGATTCTTAATGTGATTACTGAATGAGTAAATAAAAATAATGCGCTAACTCTTCGCAGGTATATAAAATATTAACTCATTTTTTGTATGCAATAAATAAGATTGGCATATCATATTTTTGAAAGAATAAGCATATCTTATATAGTTCATGACAAGAACTCCTTCATTTCCAATGGTCGTTTTCCAATAATTTTTTCTTGTTGTTCCAAAAATTCTGCAAAAGACAGGTAATTCATCACAAAATTTCTATTAATAACCATAAAGACACTACATTTCATCACATTTTTCTGGAAATTGTAGGTTTATAAATCTTGGCTTTAGACCTTCTGAGGTGCAAAGTCTTTTAAAAAAAATATCCCTACAAACTCTATAAGAGCAAAAAGCCAGAAGATTCTTGAAAAAAAAAAAAAAAATCAGAAAAGAGAAGAATGAATTTTCAAGAGAAAATTGACACACATTTAAATATTCTGAGATAATTACACTGGGAAAAAACTCTTAA
>KK113666.1:79977-93242 GCA_000611955.2 Stegodyphus mimosarum | reverse complement strand
TAATACATTGTATGTCTCCCAGACGATGCAATACAGTCCGTACAACGCCCAGGCATGCTGAGTATCAAATTATCGATCTGATCTTGGGGGATATTACACCACCCAAAAATCAATGCTCTCCGAAGTTCCGGTAGACATGTAGGAGGAGGTTGACGGGCTGCAACTCGTCGGCCCAGCATGTCCCACAAGTGCTCTACTGGATTCAAGTCCGGTGAGAATGCTGGCCATTCCATACAGGTTATATCCTCCGATTGAAGGCATTCGCTTACGATGTTTGCACGGTGAGGACGGGCGTTGTCCTCCATAAACACAAATTGTGCGCCCATGGCGCCCCGAAACAAACGTACATGTTGTTCCAGAATGACGTCCCGATAGATTTGGCTTGTCATGGTTCCAATTTGAACATGCAGGTCAGTTCTGGAACCCAGAATAATTCCACCCCAAACGAGCACTCCTGCACCACCGTAACGGTGTCGTTCAATGATGTTTTCTTGGTTGTAACGGGTACCTGGGGCTCTCCATATGAAAGTCCGGTGAGAATCAGACTGCAAGGACTCGTCGGAAAACATCACACAAACCCACTGTTGCGGTGTCCAAAGCTTACGACATTACTGCATGTTCTCTACTCCAGGCTAATCGCAGGCGACAGTGAGTTGCAGTAAGTGGAACGCATCTGACAGGTCTACGACCATATAGACCAATCTTCCCTAAGCGTCTGTACACGGTCTGCCTTGAAATTGTCGTACCAGTGGGTGAAGAGAGCTGAAGAGACAGGTCTGAGGCTGTGCTCAGCCTGTTTCTTTTGGCAGTAACTGCCAAATGCCGGTCCTCATTCGGCGTTGTAACTCTGGGGCGACCTGTGATGTAACGTCTACTCACATTACCATCATCTTGGAATCATTGCCATAGCCTGGAGATGACACTCTGGGCAATTCCAAGTTCGTCTGATACTTTCAGTTGGGTACGCCCACATTCCAGACGGCCGATAATTCTACCACGTAAAAAATCATCCAAATGCGTCCGTCATAACTATTCGGTTATTGCACTGAAATGCTTATAAAGCGCCTGCGAACAATTTTACTTCTTTGCCTGTATTCCTTATATACCACTCTCTTACACTCTCGTCATTGTGACGTACCATCGGTGTCATCTGGTTACTTTCTGAAATTTGCATATGATTCTTGAAGATGTGTGTAGTGATTTTACAGGTGATACATTTATTTTAGAGTTCGATTTCCGCGTGACTCCGAATTATCCTTAATTTATGGACATGAGTGTATTTTGCATATTGTAAATAATTCAAAGAACAAAACTCAGTTAAACTGTATGTCTCCGCATACACAATTTATCCCTAAAAGTAATGAGTCAACGAATGTTAAGGATGTTCCATCAACAGTTTGTGCCTCTCATTATGATTCGAATTCCAAAAGTAATCAAACTAGTCACATTTTGTTGTGTACTGCATTGATAAAAGTTCAAAATTCTGAACAACAGTTTGTGAAGTGTAGATGCTTATGTGACACTGGATCTCAGAGATCATTTATTTCAAAAGACTGTGTGAAGAAATTAGGATTACGAGTGAAAGATAAATTCCATTTCTGTGTCTTGTTTAGGAGAATTTAATACTGTGAGTAATGGGGAAGTCGATTTATTATTCACTTCTCATTTTAAAAGTGATATTCGCGTATCAACATCAGCGTTTGTATTGGATAAGGTGACAGGTAATATTCCCTACGTGTCTTTACCACCAGTTATCTTTGATAACTTCAGTGATTTAAAGTTAGCTGAGCCATTATTTTACAAGTCACTACCAATTGACATTTTACTTGGTGTAAATGTGTTTTTGCATTTAATGACGGGAGAAATTGTCAAACGTAGTCCAGATCTTCCTTTCGCGATTAACTCGAGGCTGGGATGGATAATTTCGGATACTACAAATTATGAGTCACATACAACTGAGTCAGTATATGTAAATCATGTGAATGCAAATACAGATGAATTAGTAAATTCTTTTTGGGAGTTGGAAAAATTTCCAAATGTACAGCCTTTAACAGATGAAGAAAAACGTTGTGAAGAACATTTTGAAAGTTCTCATTTTAGAGATAAAACAGGCCGTTATTCAGTTGCATTACCATTCGAACATAAGAGAGATGTGTTAGGTGATTCACGTGAAATGGCGTAGAGAATATTTCAGTATTTAGAGAAGAGATTGCTATCTACAGAAATTTACAACCAGTGTATTCAATTTATGAAAGAACATTTAGAAGTAGTGTCAAACACAGATCATGAATTAGGGAATAAACACTATTATATACCACATCACTTCATATTGAAAGAATCTAGCTTATCAACAGAACTTAGAGTCGTCTTTGATGGGAGTGCTAAAACAACCACAGGTGTTTTTAAATAATACATTAATGATAGGTCCAAAAACACAAGATGATCTAATTTGTATTTTATTTAGACCTCATAACATTGCAATAACTGCTCATATTCAAATGATGTATAGACAAATAAGGGTTCACGAACAAGATCGAGACTTTCAGAAAATATTGTGGAGAGATAGCCCAGATAAACAAATACAAGTTTGTCGTTTAAATACTGTCACATATGGAACTGCAGCTGCTCCATATCTTGCAACCAAAGTTTTGAGTCAATTAGCGATTGATGAAGGACTGAATTTTCCGAAGGCAAAGAGTGTAGTTTTAAGAGATTTTTACGTTGATGATGTACTAACTGGTGTTAAGGATAGTTTAGAAGGTATCGCTTATTGCAGCAATTACTACAAAAGGGTGGCTTTGAGCTCCATAAATGGTCGACAAGTAAACCATCATTGTTAAAAACTGTTGGTTTAATAAACACAGATAGTGACAATATTCATCGTGTAATAGAGAGTAAAACATTAAAAGTTCTGGGATTGGAATGGTATTCTGAGAATGATGAATTCAAATGTAATTTCGGTGTAATAGATTATCAAGGCGTTGCGACTAAAAGGATTATTTTGTCATTTGTATCAAAGTTATTCGATCCGTTGGGGTGGATAGCGCCTTTTGTAATTCTCTCTAAAATGATCCTTCAGCAACTCTGAAATTACATTTGTCACGGGATGACCCTGTTCTAGAAGAGATTGATCAAAAGTAGAGGTTTATGTAGAAAAGTTAAAATTTTGAGATCCATAATGTACCTAGAAAAGTACTGTTACCTGATTATTTCCGATGTGAACTTCGCGGATTTTGTAACGCATCTGAAAAGGGCTACGCAGCAGTTATTTGTGTCAAAACTTGTAACAACTCTAGCATTAGTGTTAAACTTGAAACAGCTAAAACTCGTGTAGCACCACTGAAACCTATCACAATTTCAAGACTAGAATTATGTGCAGCAGTATTGTTAGCACGCTTAATTCACGCTGTCCGAGCTGTATTAGTTATAAATTTTGATTCAGTGCACGCGTGGAGTGATTCACAAATCGTATTGCCATGGCTAAGGTCTGATCCTAAAAACTGGCAAGTATTTGTATCCAACAGAGTTTCTGAAATGCAAACCATTTTACCATCTGAGAATTGGAATCATGTCGATGGAAAGGAAAATCCTGCTGATTGTGCTTCTCGTGAGTTATTTCCTGCAGAACTACTTTCTTATGAACTGTGGTGGAATGGACCTCCTTGGTTAATGTGCAATGAAGTTCCTTTGTTTAAACATATCCCTATCGATGAGAAAACACTACCAGAAGCATGTAAAACAATATCATTTGTAGTTGCTGAACCTGTACAGGAACTTACTCTTATATCAAAGATATCTTCATTTTCTAAGTTACAACGCACATTTGCTTGGATATTAAGATTCATATCAAATTCAAGGGTAGCACGTCGGGCGAGAAATACGTCATTTTTATCTAGCAACGAAATTCGATCTGCAACACTGTGTATTATTTGAATAGTACAACGACTGAACTTCAGTAAAGAAATTCAGTGTTTGAAGATGGGAAAGGATTTACCTAAAAACAGCAATCTCCTTAGCTTGAGTCCATTTTTAGATGATAACAAAGTGTTACGAGTAGGAGGAAGATTGAAAAACGCGCATCTATCAGAAAATGAAAAACATCCAATCTTATTGTCTTCAAAACACAATGTGACGAAAATCATAATTAAACACTTTCAGGACAAATATCTACATGCAGCACCAGAACTTCTTCTATCTTTAATCAGACAGCAGTTTTGGATCATAGCTGCTAGATCTGTTATTCGGAAATTAGTAAAGACTTGTGTTACATGTTGCAAACAATAGAGCTCAAACGGCAAGTCAAATAATGGCTGATCTACCAACATCTAGAGTAACACAATCGCGACCATTTCATAGAATTGGAATAGACTATTCAGGACCACTCATGACCAAACATTGTGCAGGACGTGGACAAAAATCATTTAAATGCTTATTTGTGCGTTTTGCAGTCAAAGCAGTGCATCTTGAAGTAGTCGAAGATCTCTCAACAAAGGCATTTTTAAGTGCATTGAAACGATTTATTTCAAGAAGAGGGAAGCCAAATGAGATTTACAGCGACTGCGGTACGAACTTTAAAGGTGCAGAGAAGGAAATTAGAAAATGTTTTTTTGCACTGCAAGCAAAATCAAGAAATTCACGACTTTTTGTTTTTAGAGGAAATAAAATGGGAATTTAATCCCCCTTCATCTCCTCATTTTGGTGGACTATGGGAATCAGCTGTAAGGTCAATGAAATTTCATCTCAAGAGAACTGTTGGTGATACTGTGCTGATATATCCTGAATTTCAAACTTTGATAACGCAAGTTGAGGCTTGTCTCAACTCTAGGCCGCTGTGTTTAATATCGCCTGACCCCAATGATTTAATTGCATTAACACCTTTTCATTTCCTAGTAGGAATGTCTTTAACCACCATACCTGAGCAAGATCTAAGTTCCTTAAATCATCTTGACAGATGGCATGTGAGACATTTCATCTTTCAACAGTTTTGGAAAAGATGGAGTCGGGAATACCTATCGCCAACCTATCTACCTACCAACTTCTGCAAAGAACAAAGTGGCGAAAGAGTGAAAAGGATTTAGAAGTTAACGATTTGGTTCTAATCAAAGAAGACAATCTTCCACCTCTTAAATGGAGATTAGGGAGAATAACTGCTGTTCATCCAGGCTCAGTCCATAGAGTCAGAATTGTCAGCATTAAAACTGGTCATGGTGTTATAAAACGACCAATCGTGAAACTGTGTCTTCTTCCAATACAGACTAGAAACTGTGAACTGCATGACATCTAATGTTGTATTTTGTATTAGTTTATGTTATGTTTTATTAATAGTATTTTCATTACAGAATAAGACCTTGCAAAAGTCACCAATTGTTGAAATCCCCTGGGATTTCAACGGGGGCCAGGATGTTCATGTAAGTATTGCGAGCTTATAAAATAAGATCGTTTTATTTTTATTTAATGGCTCATCACTCCGCTCCAACCGGAAGTGTAAGGCAATTAATCTGTAATTTATTGTTTTGGAATGTTTCTCTTTAATACTTGTTGCGTGTGGCAACTACACTAATGTTGAATAAGAACTTCGTTCTTGTGACAGCCGTATGGAATGGCTCGCTATGTTGTAGTAATTTTCGCATTATTAGAACAAGTGTAACTAAATAAAAGTGAAAAATATACAGTCCAATTGCTCTTGTGTTTCATTTTGTGTACCAGCCGCGTGAAACTGTGTTTAGTAAGCATCAATATGTGATATACTTTGCTTAAGCATTGTATATAAAACTTTGGCAATCTCTAGAATGACAAATGCTAATTAGGCAAAGTATTAAAAGAAGATCATGATAAGGCATTTATTTATAAGACTTGCATTTCACAGAAATACAAAGGTTACTAAAAAAATAGTAAAAGAGTTCTGTTAAAAATCTTTTATTTAAAACACATAAACGAAAATGAGAGCTATGCAAAATAAAGTTTATGACATTCTTATTAAAGACAATAAAACAAAATACGAACTTACTTGTTGCATCAAAAAAGGAAGTAATTTTATTTTTTTATAAAAAATCGAACACTGTTATGAAAATACCTTTACTAAAAATACAAATATTAAAAGTGAAAATGTAAAAAGTACAAATTTCTTATATTAAAAATAAACAATTAAAATTAACTTACTTATTGCAACATTATAGGTTTGAATGACATTTTGAATTACAGTTCATTACTTTTTTCATACGAAAGCATTTCATATTTCGAAATTTATTTTACACATACATTTAACGAATCCTTGGCTGCTCCCACTGGACTGAGCAATTACAAATGACCAGAAAAGAATTTCGACGTTAGAAATATCTACAGTTATCGTTATTGACGTTAGAAATATCTATCTAAGCATATTTAGTGCGTAAAGTTAATTGTGATCTCACATATAGTTTAGTTTTACTTTTCCTAAAATTGTCTAGGCATTCTACAGAACGCAGGATTTTAAATTCTGCTAACAAATATATGAAAATGAAGATTTTGAGAACTATACATTTTTTCCCCAGAGGCCCATATCAGCACCATGCCGGAAACATTTATGCATAATATAGGTTAAGACTATCAAATCTTTACTTACATTCCTTTAAGGACAGGAATTACATTCATTCTAATTTTCTGAGAAAGGTTACCGAAACTGAGATTTTCAATGTTTTCATTGAAAATAATGCATGCAGAAGATATTTTTTTCTATAGTCTCAAAAATGTCAGGATAGGTATTTCCTTTTCATTACACTTAAAATGGAAGTATATAAATATTTTCTAACTTACAGATAGCTACAAGGAATGTATATGCAGTATAATCTGACTAAATTCTTCACATAGCATTTTCTTCCTACTCTTCTCCCTTCTTATCTTATTTAAGTGGCTCCAGTTTTATTTATTGTTTCTTCTGGATAGGCAACTCAAAGTAGTTAACGAGATATAGTTTATTTATCGACTGATGCATGTGCATACGCCACCTATCTGTAGCTGTAGTTAATCATAGTTGTCATAGTACGTGAAACAGTACAGGAGAGGAAGGATCGGTATTATTACATATCACGTACATATTAATGCAACTCAACATGTCATCAGTGAGTAGACTCATAAAAGTTCATATGTTCAATTATTCACGCTATGCTAATTTGAGAAGAGGGGGAGGGATGAAGCTACTTAGCTACTTAAATAGGCTTAGATTTCTAATGTATGGTTAGAGGTTATGAACAATATTGTATGACTAATTAGTAAAGTATATTTAGAGCTTTATTAAAATTGAGACAAATTTGACATTTTCATCAAGATGACTGGATAACCACGAACAGTCGAAAAAACAATACTGTTCCACTAAAAATGGTGTGTATGGTCAAGTTAGTTAAATTAGATATTTTTATAGTTCTAATTCATGATATGTACTTTTTCTTTTCAGTTTGTCTACATGGCAGAAAATATAAAATGACTTTATGTGGAAGGAAAGTACATCAGCTAAAATAACACAAAATCCAACCTTCCAATGATGTTATTAAGTTATTTATTTACAGCCCTTCTTTGCACTGTTGCTCGGCACTCTCAGATTTTACTTAAAATTTTAAAGCATGTTTGAAGGTGTAAATCGTACATGGGCCATTCGTTTTCTGAATTCAACAACTTGGCCTCATTCTCCCTTGTAAAGACCAGGATAACTCTTGAAACATAAAACATGTGCAAAAAGAATGAAATGAAGTACCAGTAATTAAATGCTTTATAATGTTAGGTAGTTCTCCCGTAATCGTGGTGTAGTGGTCAGCACGCTCGGCGCGTATTCGAGAAGTCCGTGATTCGAGTCCCGGCGATAGCATTGCTCATTTTTCATATCTCCTGTTTTCAAAAAAATTCTTATGTCTGTACTGTGGCGCTCGAACTGAAAAGTGGTGAATGATGATTCTTCACCACAGGATTTGGTGACTGGGTCCCTAAACCGCAATCGCCCTTTAAAAGGGGAAGTATATAAGACATTTCTTCCGCTTTCTTAGCATGCTTTCGTGGTGTAGTGGTCAGCACGCTCCGCGCGTATTCGAGAGGTCCGTAGTTCGAGTCCCTGCTTTTAAAATAACCTATTGTCTCTACAGTACTAAAGATTCCTATATATACAGGCGCTACCCACTTTACGAATTTTTGCAAATACAAATAAACCTGTTCTTAAAGAGTGAAGTTCGTTCTGAGACGAAATGAAAATTAACAAACGGAAACTTCACTTTTTTGGAAAAACAGGTCTATCCGAAAAAAGAAACCGTACTTTAGCAATTGTTTTCACCATTGCTAAAGTACGGTTTCTTTTCCTAATTTGATAATGTTAGTCAACTTTTGATAAATATCAATAATTTGGGTATCTGTTTAAGAAAAGATGTGAAAACCATCAACTTGCACCCAATGAGTAACTTTTACCTTTTCATGTATTAAATCCAAATTGAGCCAAGGTGGTTGTTGTTTGTTTATGTATGTTTTATGTACTGTAATATTTAGTTTGTGCTGAAATTATGTAGTGACAATAATTTGCTTAAGTTAGAAATTTTTCAATGTTACAAGTTTACATTTTGGTTAATTTTCTTTATGTGATGAAAAATTTTAAAATGAATATTTTGGAGTTCTTAAATTTTGCAATAGTACTAAGCATCATTTTTTAATTACTCGATGGCCATTCCAGAAATAAATAGTTTAATTCTGTATACTAGAAAAAAAAATTCTGACTGGCATAAAAATCAAAATTTTGAAACAGTAGTAAAAAATCATTAAAAATACTTATTTTTAAAACTCTAATGCAATAAAAACTGGTTAGCATGAAATATCTGAGAAACAGATAACTTGTGCTATTATTAAATTCATACTTATGATCATTATGCATATACAATCATTCTTATATAAATAAATGTTTCATGATATCTTAGACTTCTGCTTTTTAAGCTCTATCTACTAATCTGAGAATTAGATTATTTCACTGCAATAAATAAATAAGTTTTAATAAATGTATTATAGAAGTCAAAATGCTTGTTTTCTGTAACATATACTTTGAACATTTTAATTCAATAATTTTTTCGTCTTCAGTTTTTCATCAATAATTGCGTGTATATATTTTACTTACGACGAAGAGAAATTAACATTTAAAGAATGAATTATAACACTGAAAGTATTTTATAAAAGAAGATATTGGAAAAGGAAATTATTGCAATTCATAGAACTATAAAAATAAATAAAACGTGATTATTGGTATGGTATTGTTCTTATTTGTTAAGAATGGATATTAAATTATGGATAATAGAATGGACATCTAAATTTGAAGCACTTAACTGAACAATAATACACTAGTTATCATAAATTAAGGAAAAATTACAAAAATAACGATTACTGAAAAGTTACATGTAGAATTTTATGAAACTTACCCACAATATACAACACATAGTAAGGTATCAAATAACATAAAAAGAAATTATCAGACAATTATGGTAGTATAAAAATTAGCACATGTATAAAATGAGCAAATCGAAGGTGTCAGTTTGCTATAGGAAAAGTACCTTCAATATGGAATATGATCGCCTCTAGAAGCAATACAGCACATACAGCGATGTGTGATGCTTTCAATTATGCGGTCTATCAGTTCCATAGGAAGCGAGAGCCATTGCTCTTGCAACGCACTTGCAAGCGCGGCAAGGGTCTGAGGGGGTCAGATTGAGAGCAGCTAGACGTCTCCCTAAAGCATTCCAAACGAGCTCGATAGGATTCAAGTCCGGGGATCGAGCTGTCCACTCCATGCGCATAACTGTTTCCTGTTGAAGATAATCATCTACGATGAGAGCCCTGTGTGGTCTTGCGTTGTCGTCGTGTAACAGGAAAGTATCCCCTATTGCCCGGCATATGGGAGCACATAAGCATCAAGGATGTCATCTCTATAAACATGAGCATTCACGGTTCCCATTGGAAAGACATGGAGGTTTCTTACTTTCCACCCAAAGAGATGCCACCCCAAACACAGACTGCCTCTTCCGTATGCATCTCTTTCACGGATGTTTTACCGATGATAATGGGTTCCAGGTTCTCTCCATATCAAATACCGCCTACTATCGCTTTCTAGACTAAACCTGGGCTCATCCGTAAAGAGGAGAGCCCTACATTGATCAGGCGTCCAGTGGACATGTTGTCATGCCCACTGCAAACGGACCCTCTTATGGAGTGACATGAGGGGCACGCAAATGGCTGGTCGCCTCGTATACAGACCACCTTCGTGAAGCCTTCTACGCACAATTGACGTTTACACCAACCTTCCGATGGCTGCAGCAAGGGAGGATCTAAGAAGACTCAGAGTAGTGGTTCTATTCCTGCGTGCACATAATGTCAAATATAGGTCATCAGCTCTCGTCGTAATAGTTGGCCGTTCTTTGCTGAACCTCCTACATGCCAAATCTGTGGTTTGAAATTGCCTCCAAATTGCCTATGAACCACAGAAGGACTCACATTTAGCCATTTGGCCACTTCTGTTTGGCTTTGTCCTGCCTCTAGTCTCCCAATGGCTCTCCATCGTAGTTCTGCTGGCAAATGATGCCTGGAGGTCATACGAATTGGCTATATCATATTTCTGATGCCACTATTACAGTGAAATATGTGGGCTTGCTCTCAAACATGGACTTTTATGCTTCTCGCAGATGACATATTCCGAGTGCAGCACCTCTAATTTGCATATTGCGGTTTTACTCAGCTACTCTTACTTGACAACATATTCCAATTTTACACTGTTAGTCTTATTTTTGAGGGAGTTATCGCTATTTTTGTGATTTTTCCTTAATTTATGATAACCAGTGTACTAATTCATAACATTCTGATCTTGATTGCAGTACTTGACGTAAATACAAAGCATTTTTGACAGCTTAGTTCAATTCATATTAAATAGTTACAGCGTGATCTTAAGTCCAATGTATTTATTACAAGATAATGGTGTATAGTCTGGATTTTAATTTGAAACTCTTTTCACATATCTTTAAACAACCTAATTTTAACCGATACTCTTCTATTATCGGGACAGGATTCAGAGATATATGTGTGTATCCACATGTGGTTTGGGTTTCATTTCAGTTTAGTATGGCAGAGCACACTAAACTATCTGCTATGGGGAGGGATACCATTGTGGAGGACTTTCTAAAGGAAACCGGCTGGTATACATTTCACAAATGGGGACACGCTCTACGGAGAGACGGGGACGCCCTAACTTTACCATTGTGGTTATACAGGCTTGGTCCCACGCCCTCCTTCAAGTTTTTCTTATCAGCTCCACCACAGCCAAGGGAGCGGACAAGCCAGTACCAGTACGGTCCCTGTCGAGCCTGATCCCATCCTAGGTACAATACCCGGGTTCTAGTCCTGTGAAGAATAAGGTACAATAGTACCTGATATTTTACCCCCGTGGTTGAGACTGTCTAAGTACAGATCCTAGCCAGTACTTCCCAGGAATTCTCCTGAGTCAACCCCCGGGGGGGTCACAAATGGGGAAAAGCACGAAAACGCCCATGAACTCAGCCCATTTGCCTGGATTCGAACTCAGTGCTTAAAGGTTTTACCGCTCGGCCACTGGTGGGCCTATGTACGTATGTGTGTATACACGCATGTATATGAATACGTACATGCATACACACATACATACATTTCTGAGTTCTATAATAGAATAGTACCTTTTAACTACATATCTTACAGTTTCGATTAATTTTATACACTCTCATCAATAATGCATTTTATTAGATACATCAGTAGTGTGAAAGTGCCGGTTCACCGCCAGGAGACGGATTGCGGATGAGCCCGGAAGCAGGTGAGGCGGTGCAAGTCGGGAGGCGGTGCAAGGCCAGAGGCGGATTGTGGATGAGTAAACTAATTGATAAGGAGGCGGATTGAGGCGGTGCAAGTCAGGAGACGCAGTTTGATTTAGTTGATAAAATCGGGATTCGAACCTGAAACAAAAGGAGTTCACAGGGTAGTACTATGATTGGTTGCTTTAGAGCACTACCCCATGATCTCTAGTCACTTATGAGTAAGAAAATGAATAAATTATATTTTTTTTAGGATTGTCCCCACCACCACCCGGTGCACTTAATTGCACCTCGACAATCCCGAAAATTTAGAACAGAAAAACTTATGCATAGCTTTATGTAAGCTTTCCATAAGTTTTTCAAGAGGCCGAAAAGTAACACTATACTAAAATATCTATAGTGATAAGTATATGAAAAAATAATTACATACAAACTTAAAATGAAAGAAATTAAGAAAAAAAAATTATAAACTAAATGTAATTTATATCATTAAACATTAAATTAAAAAAGATTATATACACACAACTCCATTCAATGTAAAAAAACTAAATGAATAAACACGTTAAATTAAGAAAAATAATTATATACAAAGTAAATGAATGCGTTAAATATGAAAGATAATTAGATACATACATTAAAATAAAAATTAAGCAAAATCATCAAAATATGTTAAATTTAATATATATAAGTTAAATATGCCAAATATCATTAAACGTTACGTGATCTACGCTAAATAATCTCAATTTATGAAGAAGAAAATTAAATAAAATTTTAAATGGCATAATGCCCATATGCGTAGCTGTTGACGCTATCTGTCAGATAACGCTTATCATCATAAGGTGATAAAGACACCTTGTTGGTTTCAACGGTGAATAGTCTATGACTCTCACTAGCAATTCTACGTTGCATATCTCGTGATCGTGTCTCATTGAACAGACAGTCTTTGTAGTTGAGATGACGGATATGTTTCCTTAACACCGTTCTGCTCACCCCTTTCGCCGTTTTCTTCTCTCCACAGGGAGTCAGCAAAGAATACATTTTAGCTTTTAGTCCGACGAACTCGTAAACAGGTGCTCCATTCAATTCGTCTTTAAAGCAGCCAATTCGTTTCTTGTTCTTCTCGCTGTAGAGAGGGTGTTCTTTTGGATACTCGGACGTATCATATAAATCTAAATGCAGACTCATATCCTTATAAATGTCCTCTGTTTGCACAGAATAAGTCAATGAATCTGTATCAGTGAAAAGGAGTTGAGCTCTAGATCCATAGTTCCGCTTCATATGATCATAGTGAAATTCATACATGTGCAACTTGCTCAGTTCCAGAATAGCAAATCCCACATAAATAGGGCGATTCAATGTAATGACATTTTTCACTCGTTGAATGCCTACTAAGTCATCATCAAAGATTCTAAATTCCTTGAAAGATGGAGCCGCGACGAG
>KK113666.1:29560-68766 GCA_000611955.2 Stegodyphus mimosarum | reverse complement strand
GGAAAGAGGTATTTAATCTTTTTGGATGAATTTTTCTCATCAAATGAAATATGGCGGTAAAATCGAGCAGATATATTCACAGATGTGTGAAGGCAATGAGAGATCACAATGTTGGCCCCATTCCTAGAATTACAGATAAAGTAAAAAAATGTATAAGCAGCCATAGCATTTTGCACAGATATGCGTTAGCCTCGAGAAAAGTACCCTCTGAGTTTATGAAAGTGCTCAATGATGCCATAAATTAATTAACTATTTAAAATCGTGATTTCTCAGAAGCAGATTCTTCAAACTAATGTGTGAAGATATGGCAAGCAAACACTAATCCATCCTACTGCACTCTAATATAAGGTGGCTGCCTTGAAGGAAATCTTTGTCACTTCATAGCAGCATTTTTGACGAACAATAACTCTCTATTGCTCACGGTCTTAAATGATAAAGACTGTCTGTGTAAACTAGCGTATATGACCAAACATTTGTAGCAAAATGGATGAAAGGAATCTATCATTGCAAGGAATAAATGACACAGTTTTTGTGGAAACTCCAAAATTTCGTCCTTTGATAAGAAAGGTTTACATTATATGGGGTGAATAAAAATACTAAATGCTTACCTCTTTTAAAAAATTTCTTCGATGAAGACAACAAGGAGGAGAAAGACAGGTATTCAAGCGAAGCTCTGAAAGACTCGCTTGGACACAGTTTTCCTACAAATTAAGGGGTACTTGATGACTCTAAACGTAAACTAAATGTACTAAGCGTGGACAAAAATCACCCAGCCTAAATTCAGTGAAATTCAAAGTCTTCACAGGTTTCACATTTCACAGCGAATTAAAAATATTCTTTCAAAATCGAAATCTACTGGAATTTTGACTGCATTTTCAAGATGAAAGCATATTTTAACTAATAAAGCAAAATTAGTGTTTCTGCTTTCTTAAATTATATCTCAGTGAAGTGATATATTTAACTTGTACAGATACCATAACAAAATAACAATAGTTGTTTAAATGCATAACAAAAGTTAGTCTGCATTTATCAGCAACTGAACTTTAAAAAAAAATTGCAAAAAAGGGCAATCATGGATGTCTTATTAACGCCTATATATTATTTTATGTTACTTTTATTTTCTTGTACGGTGTAAAGGAAGTGTCACAATCGAGAAAGATTTCAACGCAAATATTCGTTTTGACTGTTCTCGAATCCGCTTTATTTTTTTTTTTTTTTTTTTTGTGCTTAACATCTGAAGTTACGGACAAAATAAAGGATGTTTATTCCAAAGCAGATTATAAAATGGATTAAAAATGAATTTTTTGTGACATCTATCATCTCGCATGACTCAAAAATAATTAGCCGTGAAACATTGAAATTTTATATATGGGACTCCTATGACATCTAGTTGTGCGCCTCCCTTTCCTATTGCAATCGGCGATACTAAAAGCTATAAAGGGGGCATGAAAGTTCCCTCATACATGAATTCTAGAGGCCTATCCGTTCAAGCAATCGAAATGAAATTTCAGATATTATTATTTGAAGGTACCTGCTTGAAATCTATCTATCTATCTGCCTATCTATAGTTTTACCTCCCGCCCAGTTCAATGAAGAACACTGCGGTGAGATAATTTTAAATCTTGTGCCGAAATTGGCGAGACAATTGATCAGACATTTGCTTAGCATATGCAGCTATAAGGCTGAGAGCATAAGCATTGATGAAACATTGAAACTCTCAATTGGAAATTTGATTCCCTCGTTAAGGGAACCCATTGGTCCTTTGTTAAACATGTAAAGTAATAAAATAATAAAGTAAGGTAGGAAAACATATACAACTTATAAAGATGAAAAGAAGATATAATTTTCTCTCGCTCTTTACAAACGTAGACGAGACATATTACTATATAATTTCAATAACATATTTCTTTGTTTTCAATAACATATTTCATAATTTGATGAACTGCAGGCACACATTTTGTATTGCAAAATAAATGTTTCGCTGGGATTTTCGTTGCAACTCCAGGGAAAGATTTATCCTACAATGCATGTTATATATGCTGTATTTCTGAATATATTGTTTTCCTTCCTTACTGTATTATTTTATTACTTTATATGTTTAACAAAGGACCAGTGGGTTCCGTTAACGAGGGTAATTAAATTTCCAGTCGAGCGCAGTTAATCAATATTTATGCTCTCAGCCTTGGATGATTTAAAACAATAGAGCTTTCATGGTTACAGTGAACAAATTTCGAGATTTTCGAATAGCAACAGCCACTTTTTTCCTGATCAAATTGATCAGCGCATTGAAAAACTAGAACGATGAACGTTGGAACGATACATGTACGACAGAAATTTCCGAAGAAAAACCTTTGCAAAGAACAGCATTGGGATGCTGACCAATGACCAATGACAAGAAAGAGAGGAGGTGCACTAACGCACTTTCCATAATTCAAAGAATATATAGTATAAACACCAAATACAAAACACCACGTGCAAAGCATTGCCCGTAGAAAATATTTCATAAGCAGTATGGGAAGATTGTGTCTTCAGTCAAGTGTTCGAAAGTGCTAACAAGAGGACACTTACAGGGAAACAACGAGGTGAATTGATAAATCTGTTTTAACTGAGCGGGAAAAATGCTGTCCAAGCAGTGTGAGTTTATCGGCGAAATCATAAGCTAAGATGAGGTCCATACTGCACGTGATTTGGTAAAATGATTTGAAGAAACTAGATGCACGTGTGATAGACAGCGATCCGGACTGCCATGCGTCCCTTTGAAATTGTTGCAGAAGTGCATAATACGATTACTGAAGGTCCATTGCATACTGCAAGAAGTGTTGCCCGCAGTTTGGATGTACCGAAAACAACAGTCCTCAAATTTTTGCGCTCTGCTCTGTGGATGTTTTTCTTATCGATTTCAGCGCGTCCAGATGTTGCAGAGACGAGCAACAGTGTGTCGACTTTCCGAATATTTTCCTCATCAGATATGATGAAATTAGCTGGTGGCCGCTGCGGATATGATGGATGGATGAGGCGTATTTCTACTTAACTCAAAACGTAAACTCCAAAAACTGCGTTCGCTGGTTTAATGAAAATCCTCACGGTAAGGCACCCGCGTCTTTAAACGAAGCTAAAGTGGTTGTGTGCTGCGGCATCGCAAGCACATTCGTTCTCGATCTGTACTTCTTCGAACAGGACACTTCTACAAGCATGAAAATATGCTCCATCATAAATGCTCGGTATACAACAATGTTGCAGAATTACGTAATTCCAGAATTGCAACAGCGAAATGTCATTAATGACATTGTATGCATGCAAGATAACATATATACTCCTCCACACGTCGCCCCATGTTTTCGGCGAGTCCTGAAACAGCAGTTTGGAGATAAGAGTCATCTTCAGTAACTTTTTTTCGTGACCACTGCGATCCGCTGAACTCATTACCATGGATTTCTTGTTCTGAGGTTATCTAAAATCTAAGGTATACATATGTAATCGAAGGTGTATATATGACAAATCCACGAAATTTGACAGAACTGAAAGATACCATAAAATGTAAAGTTATACAGATTCCACCTGCTATGTTACGTTCATCATTGTTGTCAACAATCTCCGCATGCAATGCATTACTGTCTGCGAAGGTGGGCACGTCGAAAGCTCTTTTCAAATATTTTATTTTTTCAAATATTTCTTTTCAAATATTTTATGGCGGCAAATTTTGTCACACGTTCCAACGCCTTTCCGTATCGTTGCGTACTTTTCCAACACCATTTATGGTTTATCAATACGCTGATCAATTTTCGCAGGCAAAAAGGAGATGTTGCCATTCGAAAATTTCGAAATTTTTTCGTGTCATCTTAACCGAGAGACCCGTGATCTTACCCGTGGTTCCTGTCATCTTAACCATGATTGTTTTAAGTCATCACATCTCGAGATCATACCTTTAAGTAACGGTATTTGAAATTTCATGTCGATTGGTTGAGCGGATAGGCTAGGAATTCGTATATAAAGGAAGTTTCTTATGACTGCCCTGTATATATCTACCTCCCTTATCCGGTTTAAAAAAAATCCTACACGGCCTTTACTTTTGAAATCGTTGGTCTTAGTTATATATATCTAATTACAGGAGAGTTTTAAATGACGAAAATATTCATGTTTTAGCAAAGTCAAATCAAAAAGAAAATTTAATTTTGGACAAATAACGAAATTTAACTTTTAATGCAGTTCCCTAATTCCTAGACTTATATTTGGGAATGTTTTATACTTGTTAAGAAAAATAAATATACAAGTAGTCTGAAGTTGGCAGAAATTGCATGTTTAATTTTTAAAATTTGCAGTTTTTGATATCATTTTTAACTTGCCTGGAGAGATCGCTTAAATAAGTTAGAATAATTCGAAAAGAAAATTTTAAATGAAGTGCAGTAAAAAATGTGTATAATTTAATAGGTCATTAAAAGAAAATCATGTGCCGTCTACATCAGATTTTTTAAATTTTGTCATACCTTTGTACTACAGTATGTTCGAGTTACTCACTCTAATCTAAGCAAATAAAGAAGTGCTCGTGTGTTTGCCTTTCATTTAAATCTACAGCTTTATTTCGATTTTGATGACATTTGGAGCATCTGAGCTTCGAAACAAGAGAAAGGTCAATGTCTATGTACGATTTCTCAGAAATCACCCTATATATAGTATATTCCGCGCTCTCTTCTTTCGCAGGTATGTCATGTTAATTTAACAAACTTAAATAAAAACTCAACGGTTTAAAAGATTTTTGTCTCCTCTGCAAAGCGTAAGATATTTATGCTTCAAATTAAATCAGAAAACTCATCGATATATTAGAAGTGCATTGCCACTCAGAGAAACGCAATACATTTGCTTTTCGAATTAAATAAACATAGGGATTTCAGAGAAATATGTTGCCGCTTCCCAAATTAAAATATTTTTAAAGTGTGTTATTGTACAGCAATGCCTAAGATACTTGATTTTGCTTTGAAATTTATTTTGCTATTAATTAACAAACTAAATGATTTTAAAGCAATAAACCGAGATTTGTTTCATTTATTATTTAATTGCTAGCTTAAACTGTGAAATTACACTAACTGGATTCATTAAAATCATCTCTCTATAATAAAGGGTATCTGTTTATTTGCTTGTGTGTGTGTTCATTCATACAAATCTACACTTTTATTCCGATCCTGATGAAATTATGCACACTTGACCTTCAAAACAAAAGGAAGGTCACTGTCTGCATAAGATTTCGGAAAATCTCCCCATGGGGTGCGTGCTCAGGGCATTTATCACACTCAATGGTGCATTCACAACACTCATCTTGCGTATATATCACCAGTCTTAGATTCTCGTACCCGTTGTTACGTTCCCCCCATCAGTGGAAGACATATTGCTAAGCATGATTTTGTAAAAAAATCATGCTTAGCAATATTTCTACACAGTTTCAATTTTGGAACGCGTCCTCCTTCTCAGTTCACGTCGCCGTTGCTCTTTCTCACTATCAGATCTTACTAAAATCGTTAGATAGCCGCGTGTTCGTTTACTCTTTAGAACAAAGTAGAACATTTAAAGAAGAATTTAAGTATCAGTTTTTCATGACTGTTTCGCAAATCGTGAAGGAATTTCCCTAATTATGTCGTTATTTTTTTAAAGCTGATTTCTGAAAAAAGATATAAAGCTAAACTCAACTCGTCAAATAATCGCTTGGCAGATGGATATTAATTCATAATTACATAACAAGATTATCCAGGAAAAATTTCCCTGTAATTTTATCACCTTTTTGCCCATTGATTCAGTAATGGAGACAGATCAAGCGATGCATTGCCTTACAAAATTTTTTAATGTTCTTGAGTCTTTAAGAATACACCCACACAAGCTCACTTTAAATAAACATTTCCTGTCATATTATTAAGGTCCACCCGCCAAAGTTGTGCAATGGAAAAAGCTCCCCGTGAGAAATCTAATTATCGACAATCTAAATTGTCGAACGTAATAGAGGCCACCATTACTGTGTATGCCGTAATTGAAAGATGTATTCGGGAAGCATCATGCAACTTGGAAACACCTTATTTTCCCCATGGCCAATTATACCTGGCATGCTCAAGAATCGGCAAGCCGGATAGTTTGTTTGCTTCCGTTCCGGACGGACACACGAAAACCTTTGTGTACCTTCAAGTCTTGCAATAAAAGGTTCCAGAAATGGGCTTGTTTTCTATCTAAATAAAATCTACAGTTTTATTTGAGCTTAGTAAAACATTGCACAATTCACACGAACCAAAATAAGAGGAAAATCACTGTTTATCTGGAATTTCAAAAAAACTACCTCATTATTCCCCTAAATCAGTGGTATTCAAACTTTTTGACAATGCAACCCTGCTGGGGATATCGAGGTAACACGCAGACGTAAAACTTGAAATAATCAGTAATCTAATGCTAATTCCTCGAAAACTAGCCCTAGCTAATATTAAAAATCAGGAAAAAAATTTTTAATCTCACACGAAGCAAACACTGCTGTCAAAGTAGGTGTAATAAATTAAAAATCAACGATATAGTAACCAAATATTGCGATATTTAGATGAAAAATTAGCTAGCATTAATCAGTTATATAAACTAAAATTAAAAAATAGAGTATAGCTAATAATAGCGTATGGACTTTAAAGAATTCAGTTTAAGAAAAACTACAAAAGGAAAACATTTAAAAAGACCTATCAGTGGCGAATCCAGGGTTTTAGTGAGAGGAAGGCTGAGGTCATAAATATTTTATATCATCGTGACATCCGCAAATTTTACTGAAGTGAACGAAAGTTTTTTCAGTCTATCATCATAAATTCTCTGTTATCATAAATTCATATAATATACTAAACTGAAAAAAAATTAATAGCAAAAATTGAAATAGCAAATTGAAAAAAAAAATTAAATGATATTGCTACGAAATGTCCAGCGCGGTAAGATAGCTTCCCCGCAAAGCAAGTTTAGGGTTGCCAGAAAATGGCAAGGGAAGGTAGGGTTGTCACATTTGGCAAGAAATCGCCCATTTGGGGATATTTGGCGACAAAATTGGCGATATTCCGTAGACGGATGGAGAAGCTTCTGGAAAAATTTCTTACTGGTTTAGTCCAGTATGTTCTCGAACACAAGCCACAAGCCTAAAATTATGATAATTAAAAGAAAGCATGTCAGCTATTCAAACCAACAGTTGTACTTGGATAATGCCTTACTCGAAACGGTGAATGAAATTAAATATTTAGGCGTTATTCTTGATCATAAGTTTTGCTGGAAAAATCATATTATGTATTTATCTAATAAGTGTGAAAATATACTTAGAGGACTTAATCGTGTACCTTGCAATACTTTTGGTTTAAAATCTAATGTTATTAATATGATTTATAAGCAGGGTATTGTCCCCTTTATTTGCTATGCATCTAGAGTGTGGGGAACAGCTTTAGAAAAGAAGATTAATTCCCGTATACTTCGCAGAATTCAAAGGAGAATTTTACTAAGAGTTGTGCGTGGATACAGAACAATTAGCTATGAAGCCTGTTTCGTAATTTCAGGATTTCCTCCGATTGACCTTCATGTTTTAAATGATAAAAAGTTTAAAGATACCATCAGCAAATTTATGTTCGATACCAAGGTGTTGTTTGAAGATCTTCCTCATCCTGCCGATCGTTTGCCAATTCAAATTATCATTGATGCCAATTCCGTTGATGATAATTTCCCTGTTGTGTGTTATACAGATGGCAGTAAAATTAATAATCGAGTTGGATTAGCTTATGTCGTTTTCCATCATGGTTTTGAACTGGAATATAAACTCTTTAGAATCCCCAATGAATGCAGTGTTTTCCAAGCCGAATTACTTTGCATTAGTGAGTCAATTAAGTGGATATCTAACAACTATTCGTTAAGTGCCAAATTTCTTATTCGCACTGATTCCCTTTCATCCTTATATTCACTTAGGAATATCTTCTCATGTAACAAATTAATTGTCACTTCTCATGCCCTTCTTAAAGACCTTAATAACAAAGGTGTTGATGTTATTTTTTCTCATGTACGTGGCCATACTGGCAATCTAGGAAATGAAAGGGCTGATTAGTTGGCAAAACAAGCTACAAATCTTCAAGTAATTACTCCAATGATACTGCTTAAGTCATTTTTCAAGAACGAAAGTAGGGATTATACAATACTCAAGTGGAATGAACTATACAGGAATTCTACTAATGCCTCCTTAACTAAACTTTATTTTCCTTCCATTCCTCACAGATTGAATAATAAACACTTTCTCTGTAATTTTGAAATTACTCAATTTCTGACTGGACATGGTAAATTCAATTCTTATCTGAAGAGATTTAGATTATCTAGTACAGACTTGTGTTCATGCAGCTTCGGGGGTGAACAAAATGTCGAACATTTGTTGTTCTATTGTTCAAAGCTCAAGGAAGGACGAAAAGAACTTATTTCTAGGTTAAAATCTGTGAATATTACATTTCCTCCCCCTCTTCATGTATTTGTCCAAGATAAAATGGCCTTCTTTTTCTTCTGTAAATTTATCTCTTACGTGTTATCTGTGAATTTGTAAGTTTTTTTTTATTATTATTATTATGTGTTGTTATTGTATTTGTTTTCTTTTACTTACCTTTGTAAGCCTTGTGTAATACTATGTGGTGCACAAGGAATTTAAAATTTTCAATAAAAAAAAAAAAAAAACCTGCTGGTACGAAGAGAGTCAGTGCGGAGTCCATCGAGAGAGTCATAACACAGCCATAACTTGGGTCCAAAAAAGGTCAGATGTGCATTATCTTATAGGACTACTTTCAACTACATCTGTGACAAGTTGCGATTACGACTAGTCAAGAAACATGTAGTAAGAAAACCAATATCTGTGGAAAGAAGAGTGGCAATAGCTCTACCTCAGTTAGGTTCCTGTGGAGAGCTAAGAACCATTTGCAAATTTATTTGGAGTGGCTCGCTTTACTACTTGCACCATTGTTGCTGAAGTCTGCAATGCATTGAGCAAAGGAATTCAAAATTACTTTTCCACAAAACGATGATCTGCAAACAATAGCCCAGGGATCTTATGATAATGATGAATTACCTGTTGCTGTGGTGCTGTAAATAGCTCTTACATCCCTATTAAAGCTCCAAACAAATGTGGGAAAGATTATTTTTGCCAAAAGCAGTTTTTCAGCATAATTGCACAAGCAGTTGTCCATGATAGACTGCATTTTATAAATCTGAATGTTGGATGGCCTGGTTCGGTCCATGATGTTCGAGTTTTGAGAAATTCAAATTTATTTAGAGCAGGTGAAAGCAATAAACTCTTTTCACCAACAAGTTTCCACCTAAGAAACCATAATGGCAATGTAAAGCCATTTCTTGTGGGTGACCAGGCTTACCCGTTATTGAATTGGCTTATGAAGCCTCATGGAGGTAATTTAAATACCGAAAGAGCTCTCTTTAATAAGAAATTGAGTACTTCTCGCATTAATGTAGAGCATGCTTTCGGCCAGCTAAAGGGAAGGTGGAGATGCCTTCTGAAAGAAAATGACAGTAACGTAGAAAATGTCAAATCACAAGTGACGGCATGCTGTCTTCTGCATAACACTTGATGATAAATTCCTAAATGACTGGCTGATACTGGATGAGGAAAATTCAGATACATCTTCAGAAGAAGATAATCTATCGATTTCTGGAGAAAACCTCACTGGAAATCTAGACAGTCTTGTATCTGGAAAAGATGTTCGAGATTTCCTCATGCAGAATTTGTAAAAACTTGTAATTTTAAATGCACATATTTTTTATATACCAAATTATTCATTTTGGTTAATAAATTAAATGAATTTCTGATATAATTTGCATTTAAAAGTTTTAAATTTTTACAAAAGTATTGAGGCATCTACTAAACCAAAACTGTGTTTTGCAAATGTATGTTGGAATTAAAAAATTATAAAAAAATTATCACATGTACAACATACATAAATTGTGGCATAACACATTATTTTGTTACTTACAAAAGTATTAAATTTATGACTACTATATTTATTGTACGTTACAGATACCATAATACTTAAATAAATCTGTAAAAAAAAATTCCAAGATATGTTTGTGTGTCTAGATATACACACATATGCACATATATTTGCATAAAGTGATTCATAAAATAAAAACTTGAATTTCAATGGTCAAAATTTAAGATTTCAAACTTCATAGAACAGTAACTGAATTTTAGCAAGAAATAATAGTTCAAAGTTAAAAATTATTTATTTGTTAGCTATTTTTTCTAATATATCTAGCAATTTTTCTCTAAAGACTCTATTTTCTTCAAAAATCTTTTCTTCCATTTCTCTTTCAAATTTCAGAAATTTATCTACAGTTGTTTCAATGGTCTTTTCTGTGACATCCTGCAGACTTTTCTTCCGTCGTCTGGAAGAACATTGCCCATTCAATGGAGCTGTCAAGTAACAGAAAGATATGAAAATTATTAACTATTTAAATACACTTCATTGAAAAATACTAATATGCAAAGCAAAGATTATTCAGAAATTTATTCCTCTTTTTCGAAAGTGCATTATCTGAATGGGAAAAGACAAATCAAAGAAAAGTAGTCATCACTTTTAGTAAATAATGAAATGTATATATGTCTTGTTTCTGCCATTGAGAAAAAATTGCGATGCCGCTAGAACACATGTACCTCAAAGCCCAGATTTTGGATATGCCTTTTATTTATTTCATGCTTTGTATGAATTTAATGAATTTTTGGTTAACAAACTGAGCAATTCAAAATCACTGGGCTGCAACTTGGCAGAGTAAGATATTTATTTCTCAAATTTAATCAATAAACTTGGTGATTTAAAATAAATGTATTGGTACTAACCAGACATAAAATATTTTTATCTTCTGCATGACAATGCATTGTCATTTGGCAAAGCATAAGGTATTTAATTTCAAATTTGATGTCTGCTACTGTTTAACTAACTAGTTTTATGAAATTACACTAACTGGACTCATTACATATTTATTGGTTTTATATAATTTCTTTAGATGGTTGCCTTCACCTGCCGTCAGTTTTATGAATGTATGAAAACTTTATATAAGATACTTGAATTTTCATTTACTTACGTCATACATTTTTTTTTACCAGATGTGGAAACAAGACAGTAAACTTTTTATTATACACATTGCTATAAAAATTACAATACTCAAACTTTCCCCAAACAGATTGAAATTCAAATATTAGCAAAATTCAACTGAAAATTGACCCTAGTTGCTTAGGAAAAGTTATGCAAGTCAAGAGATATCTATCTCAAAATTCACTAATTTTATAAGGTATTACTCTGTTCTTCATGACTCGGTTATATTTAAGTTGAATATTTTTCTGAAAATTTAAATTCAAAATGGGTGCTATCGCTTCACAAAAAATAACATCCTGCAACTCTATTATAAATTATTATTATGGTATATTACATCTATTATGAATCAGCTCTGAATTTGTGAAGCTTAACTCTTCTCCTGCATTATTCAAAATAGTTGTATTTTATCTCTTGATAGCAAATGACTCATTTATAATCCAATATAACTTACAAAAAATGTGAACTAGGCGTTGGAGGAATTGGGGAACACTCGCGTGACTGTTCGTACACTTTAGTTTCTTGAGAATCCATACTGAAATAATTTAAAATATGAAATGGTTTAAAATTCTGCATACATATTTTGAGATATCGCTTAAAATAACATGCATATTTTAAGAGAAACATTATGAACAATATATCGTTCATGTTTTCTCTTAGTATAACATGATTACAGATCAGGAATATAAAAATACATAATGAAACAGTACTTGTAGCCTGTCCACAGTAGCAGGTGTTTAATTAGTATAATATAAGAATGATAAAATTTTGTGGTAATTATCTAGATAAACACAGAAATACTTTAGAAACATACAGTGCTGATGAGAGACCTAAAGTCATGGTGAAATAAGAACAAAGGTGTAATTAGCACAACCTGGTATCATTATCATGGTGTAATTATAAGGAACATGTTTATAAGAAAGAAAATTACTTCAGTATATGAAATTTATAAACTTGTTGGGCAGAATTCCATTCTGCATGATGTTTCTTCTGTCTAATCTACTTATCTTATCATTAAATTTTACACTTTTACTGTTCCTGCGCTTTTGGTGAATCAATCACAGGTTTTGTTATCTAATTAAATAGAAAAAAGAGATTTTTTTAAACTGAAATAAGGTATATGATTGATATGGAATGAATATCTTTCTTCTTGTCATAGAATTCTTTGATAAAAAAGTGGAAATTAATGGACCTACTGATGTTGGGACTGACATTAATCAGTATAGCAAATATGTAACAAAAAATGATTCTGCAGTTTGAATATAATTCATAAATTATTTTTATGTAGTAGAGGTACAGCTGAATTTCAGCCTAAATTATGCTTTAAAAAATGTAATTGCTTACACTAGAGGTAATAAAAGAAGCATATGCGGTGATTAAATTGATCTTCTTACATACCGTCTTTTTCTGAAAATAAGACATCCTCCGAAAATAAGCCCTATCGTGATTTTCGGAACTTTTTGTAAAATAAGACATCCTCCGAAAATAAGCCCTATCGTGATTTTCGGAACTTTTTGTAAACTAAGACATCCCTCGTAAATTATCCCTAGTTAAAATAATGTGACAAAAAGAATTCGTTAAAAAATGCTGTTCATTTATTAAGTATAAGTAATAATATGTTTAGCTTTCCTAATACTCGTATTTCAGAGAAATGTTTGAAACAAAATATTCTGAGATATTAATTGTTTACCTCTACAGTTCGTTTCAAATTAATTCTTGGAATTTATCTTAAAAATACAACATAAGGCAACAGTCTACATTGAGCGACAGTGCAGGTATACAACGTTCATTCATTTCAGTCTTGTAAGTCTGATTATTTCCTCATACGTAATTTTATTTAAAAATAATTTTTAACCCCAGTTAAAATGAGTACAAAACGAAAACGCTATTCCGTCGAGTACAAAAAGGGAATCGTGGAAGACTCCAGGGTGTAAATCTTGTAGCATTCTGTAAAGAGAAGATGCTGGATCTCCGTACGGTTCGTAAATGGCGTGCAGACTACGATTACCTGTGTCAACTGGTGGACCAAGGAAACGAGAAAAAACGCAGAGTTGGATCAGGTCGGCAGCCGTTATTTTCTGAGTTGGCAGATTGCATCTAGGAATGGATTGCAGGTAGGAGAGCAATGATTTTCGTTGTACGCAGGGCTGATATTCAAAAATTTGCCCTTGAAACAACAATTGAATTTGATATATCCACAGAAGAATTTAAAGCATCGTCACACTGGTTCTACAACTTCCTTAAACGATATGAACTGTCTCTCAGGAGATCAACAACATTGTTTAAGCTGGAAGACAATGAAGTTGTTAAGCGTGCACTGGCGTTTAAGCTTTTTGTTGATGACATCAATTTCTCGAAATACCAACTCTCCAACATGATTGCTATGGATGAGACCGCGGTATTCCTAGGCCAAGGAGCTCAAACGACAGTTCACCACAAGGCTTCTTCGTCAATTTACGTTCCTTCTACCGGTTACGATAGTGCACGTGTTACCTGTATTTTGGCGATTCGTCTAGATGGCAAGAAAGTATCGCCATTTTTAATCACTAAAGGTAAAAAACATCAAAGGGTAAACTAAAGGTAAGAAAGACCAGATTCAACGTGTTTCAGGAATTTATGTCATTAAAAGTGAAAAAGCCTGGTGCACCCAAGCAGTTGTAAGAAAGTGGGTTGATTTTATGCTGCCACCACTGTTGAGGGGTCAGAATAGAGGTTTACTAGTTTGGGAATCAGCCAGTACTCACCGCGCTAAAGACATGCAAAATTTTCTTGCTGAGAGGAAGATTGATCAAATAATGTTTTTTCTGGGTTCGATCTCAGGCGAACGGGCTGGCTGCATGGGTTTTTCGTAGTTTTTCCTACGTACCAGCTTACAAGCCAGCTTACCACGTACTATACGAGACAGCTTTCCTTAGAAAGTCCTCTATGATATAAATATACTTTTATCCTCCTCCGAAAATAAGCCCTAGCGCGTAGTTTGGACCAAAAAAGAAAGTAAGACAGTGTCTTATTTTCGGAAAAAGACGGTATTAAACAATAATATGTTTTATGCAATGTAATTAATAAAAAAAGCTTTTCATAAAACTAATTATGTCTGTTAACTGTGATTAAAAACTGTTTTATATATCCAAACTATGTTAAATATTACAGAATTTAAGCTACTTATGCATTTAACTTACTTTTCATGTGCATCAAAAGATACCACAACATTTTCTTCACATGTATTCAACATTTCAGATGGAACTATAAAAGAGAAAGAAGAAACATGAATAAAAATAAACTTCTTTTCATCTTGTATAATGCATTGCAATTGAAATCTGAAAGCATTAAATTCATTATAGCAGAGTCAGACAGGTTATATATAATTCGTATAGGATTTAATACAATATAGCTAATTGCTGCTACTAAATTAAAAATATTTAATATTATTTTGGAATGAGAAATATTTTGTATCATTACCACTGAAGGTTATATGATCTGATTATATGCCATTCTTCTTTAATAAATTCAATTTATAATTATCAGAAATAAATAATCATATATTTTACAAAAGTGATCGGCCACTTTATTTTCCCAAAAATATATCAATACTCCCACTTAACAGGGTTTGTTAATTACAATCTCATTTTACATAACAACACAGTCCAGGCAATACTTTTATAAGGGAAAAATAGTGACAGCTTAGAAATATACATTTCAGTGACAGGGAATGATAAAAGTTATTTTAAATTAAGGTCAATGATCATAAAATATATTCAAATTCCACAGTCCTTACAGGATATAGAGGATATAGTTTAGCAAGACCTAAGCCTATAAGCCTACCATCTGATATGAAAATAAGTGATAACAATGTTTTCAGCATTAATTCAATTAGTATATGAACTTCCCAATGAGGAATTTGCTTATAAAGAAACCCTTCCAGAAGTGAAATTAACTTTGGGCAGTTTTAGGAAATATTTCACACTGCCAAACAAATGAAAATTATGGATTTGAATGATATCATGGAAAGAAGCAATCAAATTCACCATGTGGGGCTGAAATGTACTGACTTACTAAAGAACAATTATGATGAGAAAATAATTGAGCTTTCAAATTGAAATTTCAAATTGATTATCACTGGCAGAAAAATTTAGTGTGCAAAATAATTAAACGTTTTTTAACGGCTATTATGAATATGTCACAGCATATCTAATTTTCTTTAAATATTCTACACATTCAAATCACCGAATGTATGTAGCAAGAAATGAAATATAAATTTTGCAAGCCAAATATTTCTTTACATCAGCAAATGAAACTAGGAATGCGATATCCGTGAAGGAAAATTAGGCTAGAAATAACCAAAAAATTAAGACAAATTAATCAGCATTACAAAATATCATGACCAAAATGATTAAATAGATTTTTAAAAGTCAAACAAAAGAAATGGATTTAAATTTTTTTGTGATGGAGTAACGAATGTTCTAAAAATTTTATATCATGATTCTTACATTCAAAAGAGACAATATTTGTGCTTAAACTCAGTACTTCGTATCTCAGAAAAATATGCAGTGTAAGAAAAAAAGTAGAGCAAATCCTGCTTTGAAAATCATGTTGATATTTCAATTTTGATAAATTAAAATTTTTGCCTTTGTTTTTGGAGAAGGGGACGAGTCCAAGCACTTTTCTGAAACAATATACTTAAAAGCAATGTAGCGATTTCTAGCACAGCATAATTAATAAAAACAAAATGCATTAATAAAATGAGTTTTCTTACCTAACTCTTCCAATTCAAGGATTTCAGTTTCCGTTATCGGTCCAGGATTCGATGCATCTCTGGAACCTAAAATTTGGTCCATTTGATGATAGAACCTAAAAGTAATTTTTCCACTGGCTCCAAACAGTCTTAACTTGTCGCGCTGCAGCCGATATTCTCTTCCAAGCGCCTTTATTTTTGTTTTGATCTGAGTCATATTTCTTGAATATCCAATATCACAATTGTTTTTGGATTTGTTTATAAATGTCACGTACAGTTCCATCCAATTTTTTTTTTTTTTGGTTCGAAGAACCAGTTTTCGGCGCCGGTGGAATCTGCTCATCTGAACGGGGCTTTAGTGTATCGCGATCTGAACGGGGCTTTAGTGCATCGCGAGTTAGTGCATCGTCGAGTTTTATTTCAGAGTGTGTTGAGCTCTGAACCGAGTCGGAAGCTGTACTCTAGTGTATCGTCGAGTGCATCGCGAGTTGTAGCATGGAGAGTCTCGAGAGTAAGTAGAGTTCGGAGAACGATCGAGCAGAGTCGGGAGCAATACTCTGGTGCTTGCCGTGAAGCTGTCTTCACCGTTATAGCCTGATAGTCTGAAGGCTGTGTAGCTGATTGTTTCAGCGTGTTTATAGTAGTTCTTCGACCACTGTAAAAGTGTTTTAGGAGCTGTCTTGAATAATTATTGGCTAATAAATTGTGTTTCGATTCTTCATCAAGTGTCGTCGTTATTCACTCAAAATCCACGAACCCGTACGTTCGTGAAGTAAACGTAACAATACTTTAAGGACCTGACGATGATGATATAGTTATCGAAGCTAATATCAAATTTTGTTTATTATTAAATGCTAAATAAAGTACTTTGAGATTAAACAATAAACTGACCAAGTTGAAAAATGACAGCAAATTATAAGATAATTTTCATATGACGGCTTTTTTGGCCAAAGTTATTGAGGACTTCATTAATATTTATGTCTATATTAGATATATGTTCAGAAGTGCCAGAGTGGTAAGTCCGTTTTCCCCTGTTGTATTCATGAAATACATCTTCAATCTTCTTAAAGTACTGTAGGTCTTCTCTGGAGTTTCTGTTGTCATTAGTATTACCGCAACTGTTCTAAAAGCTCGTCCTTGCATGTTAGAAAACGTCTCTTTTCCCATCCATATAACATTTTCATAACCAATGATTTGGTGACTGTAAATCCACTCATTTCTTTTTTCCATAATAAATATTCAGCATGTACTTTTTCAGTGATGATGTAGGCCCCATTTTGAAAAAGATCATCCTCATAAAATTTGACCAATATATCGAAATCGTTGATGTTTCATGAGTCGGATACCGAACAGGAGAAGGAAGGTAGAATATCTTTATGAACCCAAGGATTTAGGGGAATAGTGGGGTAGTTTTTTCGAAATTCCAGGTTCTGTTCTGAATTTCTGTAATCATGCCATCCAAAAATGAGAGTAAAAATAAAAATACCGTAATATGATTAACACTAGAAGTGTAGAGCTTTCTCCATACCTAGAAGCGCCAACGGCAGTCAAATTGACTGTTCATCGAACTAAATGTATATATCAAAATCCAAATGCTTTATAATGCTTTTAATGATATTACTTATAGTTGTTTAAGAACTTCTTTAAAGAACAACAGAATATTTAAAAAAATAGACATTTTATTATAAATTTCAACTTATCCCTCATAAAACGCATTTTGTAGCTTTTCGCAGTTTTTATACAACACAACTTTTTCAATACTAGAAGTACATTTTCCACACACATAATATGAAAATTTTTACACACATCACTGGTTTTGTTGTTGTTACAATTTGGCATTGGCGTCTTTTCTTCGAGAGTCTAGTACTAGAATTGGAAATTTCCTGGGGCAATCTTGTACTTTTTCTTCTATTTAAATTAATCTCTCTTAACTCCTTTACTAATTGAAATAGGGAGTTATGCCTTATAATATTTTTATCACTGAATTTATAGTAGATAACGTAGGCTTTCGTTCCTGCTAAATCCAGCATATTATAGAAAATATGCACGGGCTATCTACGTGAAGAAGCCCGAATAGAATATTTACGCGTCATCTGGTCAAGGATATCAACTCCACATTCGGTTTTGTTGTAGAGCTCTACTGTTTCTGGAAGTTTCTTCTTATTTTATGAGTTTGTATTTACACTACGATGTGAGGTACTTAGTAGTAGGATATTTTTATTCCTTTTTCCCTAATAGACCGTTAGTGTAGTGTCAGCATTCTTTAGCAAAACTGCTTCAAATAGCCGGGTTTTTGATTTCCTTACTTCATGCAGAATTTCGTTTCGATGTCTTCTTACTGTGCCCAAAAAACTTATACTTTTTATTTTAAGTCTTTTAGCTAATGATAGTGAGGAAAAATAATTGTCCGCAGTCAAATTTCTACCTGAATTCAGATAACAGCTTAGAAGACGCATTACTTTTGAAGAAGACTCTCAGTTTCACTTATACATCTTTTTCAAGATATAGAAAAGCATTGTACATAAACATTCAGTCTTCATCGACTAGCATCCAAAATTTGATACCGAATTTGTCTGGTTTATTCGGCATATAAACTTACACCAGACTTTGGATGGAAATAACTGCTCGTCCGCAACTAGATTTTCTTCGGGCTTATAGGAAATCGCCCAGTTCTGTAATCTCAAATATCCAAAACTTTTAATTGGATAGTTGTAGAAAAGTATTGAAAGATCGTAGTACAATATTACTACAAAAAGTAAATTTCAGTAGGAAATTAAGAATTTTGTCAAAACATTAAATGCTAATGTCAAAGTTTCAAACTTATCGAATATGAAACTTCATGGTTTATGTTAATCAAATAGCATTAAATTTACACACTTACTCGCCTGATAACAAGAATCACGAAGGACACTACAATACATTCGACAATTTAATAAAATCGCAATATAATAACTAGACAAACAAAATGTTTGCAACGGCGTCTACGGAACAAGTACAAGTGGAATATCTACAAAAGCGGGAAAATTTTTGAGCTGTCAGGCCAGAAAGCAATGTTGTCACACTTTTTTTTTAAAGGAAATTTAAGAATAAACAGGTTTAGTGACTTTAATCAAATTAAGAGAAAAAAATCAAGAATTATGATTTAGCTATGGGGACGCAGCCCCATAGCATCCTTCTTCCTGGATTCGTGACTGAGACCTATGAGCTTGTTTTTTGTTTATAAGTATTGATATTTCTAGCTGTGCTTTGCTCAATTTAAGTCTTAAAGGTGGCTGAACTGCTAATTCGTTTTGATATTTAGAGTGCAGATAGAGAAATTGGGAAAATCCCGTCTCGCAAGCATAAGATGAGGTAAATGATAATAAATCTTTAGAGCTGCATCAGACAGTTCTGGTTCATTTCCAAGTAAAATTGTTCAACCTCTTTGAAAACAAATTTTAATTTTCCAACACATGGTAACTCATTCAGTTTTCTGCTTAAATGAAATAATATAGTTTTAGATAACACACACTGAAAGGATTGCGGATCCATTAAGAACCAGAAAACTCTTCCCGGAGATAAGTATTGAATTGATATTTAAGATCTGTCAAGTGAGTTGTTAAACGCTTAATAACCGATTGAACAACTTTTAGTTTGTTTTTTATAAAAATAAACTTAGTAGTAGAAAATAAACTTAATAAAAATAAACTTAGTAGTAGTGAAGTAGAAAATGCTGGAAAATTAATCTCCTTGTAGTATGAGCACCATCAGTCAATTTTCTTTGTAAAGGCTTTGATTTTATCATTAGCTAGTTATAAATGTATTCAATTGTTCTTCTTGAGGACTTATTCTACTCTTTGAATTTGAAAAAAATATCATTTAAGCTAATCTACATAGCCATTCTTCATCAGTTAAAAAGGGTATACTTTTTTATCATTATCATTGTCATTTAAAAGCACAAGTAATTCATCTTCAAGTTCAAATAATTTCTTTAGGAATCCTACCCCTCGAAAGTCAAACGTCCCTTTGCATGTAAAAGAAGCTGTTGGTATTTACAGTCCATTTCAACGCATATTTGCAAACACAAATCTTTGAGTTCAGAGCACGAGCCTTTATAAAGTTTTTTAATTTCAACTCCAATACCTAAGACAGTGATCGATGCAAGCGCTTTTCTATGAATCATATAGTGAACCTGTTTTATACTGGGAAAGACTTCCTTTAATTCGGCTAGAAGTACGCTGTATTTTTCTACCATGGCACGAGTTCTATCACTGCATACTCCTACATAGTTTTTCGAAAAAATATTGTTTTCCGTGATGTAAGAATTTAGCAATTTAAATATTTCTTCTTCCGCAGCAGTCCTTTATAGTTTCCTACCCCCCAAAAAAGAAAGTCCCCCCTAAAGAAAAAGAAAAGTTTTCAACGACTTTCTTATTTATATGTATATTATTTAATGTGAATATTTTTATATTCACAAATTACAAATATTCACATTTTGAAAAACAAATTGGTTTTGCAACGTTTTGGTATTCGGTAGATTCAACCAACTAAAAAACTTACTTTTTTGAATTCTGATAATATATTCGCTTTCCGCATTTTCTGCCACTTCGTATACTCTGTGATCAACTGTTGTATCAGAGAGTGATATTTGATATACCTGTTGCTTTGCCTCCTCGCCAAAAATAATGTCTACTATATCCTGGGCTTCTGGAACAATTTACGCTTCAGCGATTGTGTACATCTTGTCAGTTTTGGCTGTACGACAGCTCACTCAGTAAGAAGCCTATAATGCATTTTGTTAACATCTGTAAAAGTAGACCCCTGAAAACATTCAAAAGTTCTATGTTTGATTCTGAATGCTTGGTGCCTGGATGCCTCTGTAGTTATTGGGTTTTAGTGACTCGTTTGATAGTACTGCCAGGCACAGAATGCATCTAACCCTTGGTTCATCATCTTCAGCACATACAAAAAGTGACTCGATTGACAGTACTGCCAGGCACAGAATGCATCTAGCCCTTGGTTCATCATCTTCAGTACATACAAAAACATATTGTATAAACTCATTGTCAAACTTAAGTCGTTTGTCTGCTTTTACTAATTTATGTCTCGTCTCTATAGAGGTAGAAACCTTCAAACATATTTAGCGGCAGTTTAAAGCAGCTGAAATCGAAGCGCTCTTCTGAGAATTTTTTCCTTCACTTGTGTTTTTAAAATTATCCGACCAGTTTTGAGCCAATTATCCACGAGGAAACATAAAATTTGTAACTTTAAGAGCAATCCGTTTAACACATATATTAACTTAAATATAAAATTTTACACCAAAATAGTAATTAAACTGACGAATAATGCTACTTTGACGGTAAGCAAAATCTGTGCTCTTATCACTTATTTTACGTGCACGTTCTTTGAAAATTAAGGCGGAATTACTACCTGTCTACTAAGAGTACTGGTCACCATTATGTCTAGTTCTAGTTGGGGAAGGGCGGTCGCTATAGCAACAGAGCTATTATATTTCAAGTAAGGGTGAGCCAAGTGATTAAGTTATTATTATTTTATTTTATGTGAATGTTGGTCAAGTTTAGAGAAAGTCAGTTCGTCGTTAAGCACGCCAAGATAAGAGGGCAAACTCTTCAAGACACCCTTACAAAAAATGGGTTAGGGCTTGTTTCCATGACAATATAGAGCTGCAAATTATTTTTCAAGAGCTTGCTATAGATAGACAGTACACGACTTGTTCCGAGGCATATTCAGACAAAACTTGATTTTAGAACAACGACTTCATAGAGAAATCTCTCTAAAATTTAATGAAATTTTCCGTTTTAGAAACCAAACTTCTTTTCAAAAATGTTTTTTCAATGATGCATTTGCATTCAATTAAATTTATTTACAATTTTTTCACACACTCCAATGTAATTTTTCGCCACTCCATTTGAGGTCGCGACCCATCGATTGAATACTACTACCCTAAAGGAAGCCTCTTCACTCTGGGTAAGGCCCAGGTAATGTCGACTACTCCAACCAGTAATTAATAAATTAAATTGGCCTTGTATTCTATAATAATTAATAAAGTTTTCGAATGAAATTTAATTAATGAGAAAATTTAAATTGAACTGGATGCACTGATTAAACTGGAAAAATTGAGTTTATTCTATATACATTTTTACTGTTGCTATCGCCAATAATGTAAAATCTGTTGTAACGCAAACTATTTGGTTCAATGGTAATGGCTCAATAAGTTATAAAACAACCTTTAAGTATGATCAAGTTTTCATCATATCACATATTGGTGGTAATGTCACAGTTTATTATTTTTATTACTTACAATGGTAAATGCTATAGCTTTTAAAATATAATTTTGTTGCATGGACTTTGTGAAATTGTTTAAGCGGCTCTTTATTTTACAATCTCTTATTATCTCTCTCCTCTTTCTACCCCCGTAACATTCTCCTATGCCCAATTAACTTGCAAGGTATAGGATAGGTCTAATTAGTTCCACCACAGGACTTGTTACTAAATAAGTTTCCACGCGATAAAAGGTTGGGAACCAATGTCTTAGTCTGTTTCAGAATTATATGTTAGTAAAGGTTTTATTTCTACATTGTGAACGATTTCGTAATTTGCGACATACACTTTGAACTAACGAAAAGTTTAGCATAACCCTCTTTGAGATAGTTTTAACTGTTTTTAAGTTATTATAACAAATTATCTTTGTTTTGAAATAAATTAAAGCTTCTAATTTTCTTCTTGATTTTTATCTTAATCAAAGCATCCATTTTTATTTTATCACTGCAAGAAATTCGTAACTGATTATCAGAATAAAATGGAAAGCCTGGTTCGACGGGGTGTCAAAATAAATGATATCGAACTCTTCTTTGTAATTTTATAAACATCCCAGAGTTTACAGTTTTAATAAGTAGAGCAATTCTCTAAAAGTTATTAATATAGTGCTCAGTAATTTTCAGTTTATTGAGAATAATGACATTCAAAATCTCTTAATCTTCTTGGCTTTTTTCGTAATTGTAGACTGATTTCGGCAAGGCTAACTTGCGCAGCCAAGTAAATGAAATAAAAAGAAGCAGGAATACCAAACCCACCGGCACCACTTTTGGACACATTCCACATTTTAATGTTCTGACAATGGCATATCAGTCAAGTCAAACTTTTTGCAATATGATAGAGCAACCTCATGTAAGATTAATGAATGTGCACTAAATCAAACTTGAGAGTCCAAAACGATTACTTTTTTAATAAAGTGGAAAGTGTCGACTTGACAAGTAGCAGAACTATCCTTAGACTTTTTTCAAAACTCCACGTACGTGATGCTGACTTTGATCATAAGCCATTACCATAAAGATTTGGGTGGTACGTGCAATTGCAGAAGTACTGATATTGCAATAAATGGAAGAACTGGTAGAATAAGTGGCAATAAATGAAAGAAAAATTAATAACACCGCTACATACACTAATAGCGTCATATTATGATGGATGAACTCAGTGCTAAAGTTGTCTTAATTGCCTGCTACAATTCCCAGATATCTAGTGGTTATAACTAAGGTTAATAATGCCTAGATTTATGCATAGTGTTCAAGAGACATAGCTCTAGCATTCCTTTTCTGCAACGGATCCTGACCGTTGACAGGAACACATGTGCAGCCAACGGAAAACGAATAAGCTCAGTAAAGGGAACCTAACTTGAACCGTGGAGAAGACTCTGATCTGTGTATGTTAGGCTGCAAAACTGCGGCGCGTAATAAGTTTTTTGCTTTGTGACCAACCAGTCACAAATGGCATATACTGCTGTTGATATATCACCAGAAATTGTGCAACAAATAACCATCATTCGTTAGTCTCATGGGTTTCGTACTTTTGCATGATGGTGCATGGCAAAGCGTATCTATTGAAAGAATAAATAAGTAATATATAAATCAATAAATAAATCTATAAATAAATCCTTGTCTGTACGAGATTATCCCATCCCCTCACTCTGTTATTCATTAAAATCGATCATACTCAAATTCTCACATGTGAAAACTTTGAACGATTTGAATGCTTTTCGTGGGAAACGGTTCTCTTTCCAGAATGTTATAATACCCACCTTTAGAAATTTCTTAGACCATTATTCTAGAATCTGTCTGGCATTTTTGCACTGAAAACACGTTGAATTTAATGTACAGCTGCAGATGAGAAACAGTTTATGTAGATAAAATGTATTTCTTCTTCTATAACATTTATATATTCATATTTTCTTCAGAATAGGCTAATAATTATACGAAACCCGATAATGCTCAAGCCCTTTTTCATATATCGCTTTCTTCAGTTACCACATGGAAATCGTTCTTTGGAATGATACATTTCATCAACTTACATTTAATTCGTTTTGATTACTCCATTGCATAAGTATAATTTGGCTAAATAAGAATACGTATTTGACAAGTGTCTAAGAAGATTACGCAACAAATACATTTTTCAGGTAAAGATGTAGAGACATTAGGATTTATTTTGAAGCAGGAGAGCTGAAAAATGAGCAACGCCTTTGCCGGGACTCGAACCACGGACCTCTGGAATACGCGCCCAGCGTGCTGACCGTTTTGATTACTCCATTGCATAAGTATAATTTGGCTAAATAAGAATACGTATTTGACAAGTGTCTAAGAAGATTACGCAACAAATACATTTTTCAGGTAAAGATGTAGAGACATTAGGATTTATTTTGAAGCAGGAGAGCTGAAAAATGAGCAACGCCTTTGCCGGGACTCGAACCACGGACCTCTGGAATACGCGCCCAGCGTGCTGACCGTTTTGATTACTCCATTGCATAAGTATAATTTGGCTAAATAAGAATACGTATTTGACAAGTGTCTAAGAAGATTACGCAACAAATACATTTTTCAGGTAAAGATGTAGAGACATTAGGATTTATTTTGAAGCAGGAGAGCTGAAAAATGAGCAACGCCTTTGCCGGGACTCGAACCACGGACCTCTGGAATACGCGTCCAGCGTGCTGACCCCTACACCCCGAAGGCATGCGAAGAAGTATACTCCCCCTTTAAAGGGGCGATTGGGGATTAGGAGCCCCAATCGCCAAAGCTTGGTGGTGGAGAATCATCATCCACCATCTTTTTTAGTTCGGGCGTCAGTGTAGAGACATGGGATTTTTTGCAAGCAGAAGATGGGAAAAATGAGCAATGCCCTCGCCTGGACTCGAACCGCGGACCTCTTGAACACACGTCGAGCATGCTGACCACTACACCACGAAGGCATGCGAAGAAGGCGGGAGAAATACCTTATAAAGAAAGAATATTACAGTGGAATTTTCTTTTGACAAAATAGGGCATTTTGATACAAATTTTTGATATATCGTTTATTCGGAAACAAAACTATTTTGTTTAATATTAGGCATCAGATTTATTCATTTCTACTTTAACTTTCATTTCATTACGTTATTCTATTTACTAATTTATTTTTACCACCTGATCCATACTCAGTTAGCTTATTATTAAGTCCATATACTGAGTCAGACAGGTGTCATAAAATATTATATTACTGTTAACAAATGTATAACTGCAAGAGACGAGTATAAAACTTCTTCTTTTCGAATAAAAAATTTTAAGAACAGGTGTGAGCGGGAATTATTAGTAAAGAGGCTTTATTATGCTGTAATTCAGTGCTAATTTTTATCTTTATTTGATCTCGTAAAATTTGACTCCAATTAAGTAATTTACTGAATTCTATATTCCTTGTAATAGCATTACAATACCTGATTCCAAATAAATAATTCGTAAATATAAGAAAGGCACACAAATTTGAACATCAGACAAAAACGAAATTAAACCATGCTTAGATACGAACCTACATGAACTAATTATATGAGGCATACAAGCTGGGTAGCTGGGTTAGATATTATACACATTCAGCATAAAAATTTATATTTACTAACAAGCTGCAATTTATGAATTTATGTTTGATATGATTTGTATGCATAATGAATTAATTTTCAATTAAAACTTACTTTTACGAAAGTATTTAATAATCGGAACAAAGCTCTTCTTAACTCTTGATTGAAAAAATACATCAAGATTATCCATGGTGTTTATCCATAAGGATATTAAATCGTTTTAAATTATTTTTGGAATTGCTGCTGAAATCAACAATGCTATTAGAACAACACAGCTGAACGAGACTGATTAGAAAGCATAATTTAAAATCTGATATAAGGATGCAAAATTGTGATTTTTTTAAATGTGGTTCTATTAGTGTAAGTGCTAAATGGAAAAACACTTTTTTTTAAAACTTAGAATACTTTTTTAACGTAGAATTCAAGGTGAAGCTTTGACCATAGACAACAACAAAATTCTGGTTCTTTGAATGAATAATTCTCCAAATTTACTAGCCCAATTAATCTAAATGCTGTACGAATCAGTGTATAAATGGCATGCGTGAAATGTGTATTCTAACTACCAGTTTTCGTACTGCTAATCCATTTTCTAACTATCAGTTTTATTTTTTTTTCTTAAAATAAATGCATTGAAAAAAAATCAGGCTTTGCTTTATCAAAATAACCTTAACTGTATGATTATTTAAACAATATTGTTTAAATAATCAGAGAATGAAAATTAACCGTTGTAAGAATAGTATTTTTACTTACGCATAGAAAAAAGAAACATGTTATTGTTAAAACATATTGTTGCTCTCATTTAAATTAAACAACAGATTTAAAGCTTGTCAATTTCAATGTACACAATTAACGCCAAACTGGTTGAAAAATTTAACTGTCAGAAAAAGTAGGTTATCCCTTAGAATTTTATTATTGCTATCATTGAAATTATTTGCATTGAATGAAGAAGCTATAGATTCTGAATCCGAAGGATTGCGAATAGTTTTTCAAGAAGAAAATATGGAGCAAAACGCAGAAGAAAATCTGATGGATGACGTTATGGATCAAGAGTCTGGAGATTCAGATAATGCGCACTCAGAAGCCACTGATTCCTACTTCGTAAATTCGGAACTCTTTGATTTTTACTTCAATAATGATATAGAGCTAGAAGAGAATAAATTCATAGAACTTTGCTTTGAGTTAAATACCATGCTTTCAAGAAAATCATCTCTTCGTTGTGGTTTTGAAAATCCTTCGATAGAGCTAGATCCAGTAGTGACAACAGATATAGATTACCTCATAACTTCTGTAATGACTTATCTTAATCAAAACTGGGACTTGGAAAGTTTAAAAGCCTTTTTCTACCTCCTAGAGTTTTCAGACTCTGTTACTGGAGACAGATCAAGAGGAGTTACAGATCAAGGGTATTGTTTCCTTGCTGAAACATGCTTTTGCTTACAGATACAAGATTCAAGTTTTGTTGCCTCTGTTTTAAAAGGCGTATTAGCTAATAACCGTATTAGTCTGTTTTATGACCGAATGTTTAGAAGAACATCTTTGAATATTTTACCTTTAAGCATATTTCCAATGAAAGCTGTTCTGTCCGATGTGTTCGAACAAGAGGAATTGCGGCACCCATGGATATACTTCACTTATCACAGTGATATTATGAAAATGTCTATAAGAGGGAAAAGATTCATAGAAGTTATGTTCAAAGAGTTAGGAATAAAATTATTGGACTTTGTTATTTATGTTAGAAATCCTGAATTATTCTTGCAAATTTTGCGTTACGGTATCCTGTTACCTCGAAGAAAGTCTAAAATATCTCAATTGTTGCTCGATCTAGCTATCAAAGTAACGCATCTAATGACTAAAATCTTATGCACTGAGCTAAGTCCTTTTCATGAAGCTGAATATGTTGCTCGAATATCTGAATTGACGAAAATGATGGATTATACTCTTCGATCTGTTTTGCAACCATGTTTCAAATCCATTACGATCACAGATGAGCAAAGATTAACAACTTATGATCTTTTGGAGCCTATACTCAGTATGGGACTGATTCCGAAACTGAATCATCGACTACAGATTCCATCTGAGTTAAAACATCAGTCGCGATGCATCATACGCCGACTTCTCTATGACAATTATGCACTACCTTTTGGCATAAGTAAACTTCCTCTACCCCTAGCACTGAAGCGTTACATTGATTTATTAGAAGATTAACTTATTTACTTAAATGTAATTCAGAGCCCTTTTATCTCAAAGCATTATTTTCAACAAAATTGTAGCAGATGTGTGAGTTAAATTTCCTGTGTTCAATAAAATACCTTGTAAGGTCTGCTGTCTAACTCTTGTGTGAAATCTGGAGAGTATTGACTGCACAGAAGAAAGGTTAAAACTACCCTTTATTATACTCTTTAATTATTTACAATGCGTCAACTCGACGCTAACACACTACGCCTCTGCTTGGGCGGTAGCTGAAACAATAAGAACTAAACTCAAAATTTGAAGGTATTAACAAGTAATAGAATTACGCTACAGGGCTCAGACTATTCTGTTTCCGTCCAGAGCGTTGATAAATTTTAGTGGCAGCAAAGTAATAGCTGTTACTCCACGTTTAACCACCAATAACTGCTAAGCCGAAGCTGACACTACAATACGCACCCACACTCTCTAACTTTCCCTTCTAGAACTTGCTACTTAAACCTTTTCTCCCACTGGTAGAATTTGCATTAATTCACTCGCACTACCAAATTTAAATATTCTGGCATTGACAATTAGGGGAATGAAGGCTTATAGGAAAGGAACTTAAAATTAAATTAAACTGGTTACTTAAAATTAATATAAATCCCTAAAACTTAATAATTAATTTTATAAGTAGTGTTATTTTGAATTCACTCTTTTAGGTCAGAGACTTCTAATCTTTACGATTGCATATTTGTTGGAATAATTATACGATGGTATTCTGTTAAGTTAATATGTAGAGTGATTACATTATTTTGAAGCAGGAGACGTGAAAAATGTGCAGTCCCTCGCCGGGACTCGAATGCTGGACCTCTCGAATACGCGTTGAGTATGCTTGCATTTACACCACGAAGGCCTGCGGAAAAGAGGAAGAAAATATCTTATATACCTCCATTTTCAAGGGACGACTAAGGATTAGGAGACTTAGTCGCAAAGCTTGGTGGTGAAGAATTATCGTCCGTCACCTTTTAGTTCGGGAGCCACTTGTAGAGTCAATAGGTTATTTTGAAGCATAAGACGTGAAAAATTTGCAATACCTTCACAAGACCTCGAACCCTGGATCTCTCGAATACGTGTCAAGTATGCTTCCGATTACACTATGAAAGCGTGTGCGTAGAGGTAGAAAATACCTTATAATTAAGTTTTTTGATTACATACATGTGAGATAATAATTTTTAAAAAGAGTGAACTGAAGTGCAATGATCTGAAAAATTATTGAACTAATTAATTTCTTTTTTATTTCTATAAGTAAAGAATAATTATGAGCCTATATCATCCTTAATATAGAGCAGACAAATCGACAACCTTGTACTCGGCGTAAATTTTGTAAAATCCCAATCGATTTCTAGGCCAAAACGGGTTCCCCTTCATCAGGAGCAAAAAATCCTGCAAAAGCGAGAAAGCGAATGTCGATCATATTTAGACCCACAGGCGAAAAGTGGAAGAGTCTGTAGCTCCATCTATCGGCAGAAATAGAAACAAAAAGTGAAGGGTTAAGTTAGTAGAATTTTAAAGACATTAGGCAAGACTGGATTGGAATAAAGTCATTGACTAAACAGGATAAATTTTTGTGAATGTGAAAAGCCTCATGAAAACCCAATTCCCTAATAGAACCGGCTTTCTGGATAATTTGAGCAGAACTCAAATCACACTTGTGATTGAATTTCCAACTATGATTAGCTATAGAAGATTTGTTAATTTCGCCTTTTCGGACGTAAGATTCATGTTCCTTTATGCGAAACTTTAAATGCTCTTTTAGTTTTGGCCAATATAACTTAAGCCACACTGACACGATATGCTATTAATTCCCCAAGAATTAAAGTCAGAAATAGAATCTTTAAGAACCGAGCCTCGGATTTTATTTATAGGCGAGAAAACAACATGAAAATTAAACTTGTTTAAAATCCGCGCAATTTTGTAACTGATAGAAGGATGAAATAGAAGCACAACAAGGTAAACTAATAAGTGTATAGGTCACATGTACATATATGTAAGATGTAATGTAGTAGTACACATGTATACTCCAATGTAATGTAGTGTGGGAGATATAAGTAAGTAAATATAACTTAGGCCACTTCAGCGATATCGCTTTGCGCGATTGAAGGAAAATATAAAAAATATTCCTATTTTCAACTTTCCATGTATCACAAACGCTTTCTATTTTGGAAATGGGCCGCTTTTTGGAGTAACCCCTCAAAGTACTTCCTGAACCATAATCATGAAGTAGAGCTTTTAAGCAATCTGTTAGTAGGTTTTCTAAGCTTGCAACATTTTGAAAACGTTTTCTTTGATTTAGCCTATGTACAAAATCGTTGAACAGATTAACGATTCCAGTGCATCGTTTACCACACTTTTTCTACTAGAAGTTCGTCACAGAAACGTTTCCCATTCACCTTTACTTAAATACTCTACAAAAGTTTTACTACTATACACAGCTTTTCCGTTTCCCCCTCATTTAGCCAAAGGAAATTTTTTCTCATACTAAATTACAATAACTGAGGTGAAGCAACTATGAGCGCTTGTCGCACAAAATAGTAATGATGTTCGCACAACAATATGTCCTCTGTGTAATTGGACAGAGCATTTAACAAGGAAATAGCTCCTAGAGACGAATGTGTCATGGCAAGCGCCTTATGAGTCACAGCCCTATGAGCAGATGTTGAACTATGACCAGTTAAGAGAGCACTTAATGTAAATTAATTCCTCCAATGTACTATGAAGAACAAAATTTGAAAGCACGATATGTATATATGAGCAAAAGGAAGAGTTTTTGTCCCCCCCCCCAGCAGGTGACGCGATTTTCCATAGGAAGGTAAACAAATAGAAAAAAAGATTTACGATAAAAAGTAGTGCTGAAATTCAATAAATTGCGGATAATTAGAATATCAAAAAAACTAAGGGAGTTATTTGATTCAGTTCCAGAAGTGAACCGAATGGCTAGATAAAAGGAATTTATATTTGGTTGTCAGAATTGAATGGATAGATTAAAAAGATAAAATCTTTGTTTAATCATCTGTATTACCATTAAAAGCTACAAAGGTCATTAACACAGCTAATCCAGAACACAAAAGACAGTTTTTAAAATAATTTGATCTCAGGATAGATGATCTAATAAGCGTATCTAATTTGAATAGTATCTAATTTGACTGACGAGCTTACACACAACTAATCCTTCGATTTGGCGACTGTAGACCTTTAGAAAAACTAAATGTTTATGGTTGTCAGAATATGGAAAAGCCCACAACACCTATCTTTCTAAAGGGACGGATGCCTTCGTGGAGAACTTTTTAAGGGAAACTATCTCGTACTTACCATCAACTTGGAAGAAACCAAGGAAACAAACCTTTCGTCTAGAGGTTCTAAACGAGGATAAATTAATTGGAACACTGAATAATCCGACTCAAAACATTTAGCGTGTTTCTCCTCCAATTAGGTTAGAAAAGTTTTGCAAAAACTCCCTTTTCTTCCTTTATGCCTATTCGTATTTTACAAAAGATTTTGTAACTTTAATTTTGATATTTTTTTTTAAATTATGAACGCAATCAGTCATGTACAACGTTCTCATTTTTTTTCTCCTCACTGCGTGATATAATGTGCTTTTTTGTGGTTATGTATATGGATATATTTATCAGAAAATGAGACTTCATTAATGGTATTCTCAAGGCCCAAAAGACTAATGTAAGAGTTTAAATTAAACAAACACAGTAGGAATAAAGTTCCGTACATCTTCGTAACTCCGAAAATATTATTCAGATAACGAACAGGTCCTCATTGAATCATAATTTGATAAAAAAAAAATATAATAGTCTTTGCCAAATAAGAGTTAAAATTATGGGTATTGTGGGAAAATTTGCATTTCTCCTTTACGGCTGCTCTGAGTCGAAAAGTATATAATCCCGCGGCAGAATCTGAAAAAGTGTGGGTTAAGACTGTGTGTCTTTCTGGTGTTTCTTGTCGACGTGGCCAACATTACTGAATCATTCCGTGGTGTGGCAGTTTCAAGGCATGAAAACCTACATTTCATATAGCTGTGGAGGACTGGATTGCAACAGGAATCTAGCACAGTATCCCGGATAATTTACTACGCAGCCAAGTATCTGCCTAACCAAATGAACTGTCACGTAGACTCATGTTGTACGTCAAGTACATTTCTCTGTTATTCATAATATGGTTTTACTAACGTGTCGCAGCCTGACATGATATGTTCATCTGTTTTGTTAAACTTAAGGAAAGCACCCATTAAATCTTATGTTTTCAAGTTACAGGCTTACTCCTTCGGTAGGGCGTCACGTATCGCAAAACTGCGTACTCAAGAACTATAAAAATCAAAACAACAGGTGTAATAAATTATGTATAATATTATACACTCAAATTCAAAACTTGATTACTGCTTAGGTTCTCAAGGCTTGGCTTAGGACCTACATATCATCCTATAATTCTGCATAATCCAACGATTTTGTTTCTTGAAAATGGGAAAAGGGAGCTTTGGAAGCTTCTAAAGAATGCTGCCTTCAGATCTTAGCTGGACGTAATAGCAACTTGCTCAAATTAACCTTTAAAGTATTTTTAAATAGCTTTGAATATTTAGGAATACATATTTATATCGCTATTAAAATACTTACGTATATTGTTATTAAAATGAAATTAGTAGCAAAAATTTTCATAACCAAATTAATTGCAAATTTCCAAATTTATTATCTGTAGGCCATAAATACCAGTAGCATCAGCAAGACTTCACATACTCTAACAGCGAGAATCCCACTCCTGGGTTTTTGGACTGCTAGGCTTTTTCTTACAAAAATGTCATTATTTGGGTTTTTTGATATTTAATTTTAAGTCAAAATTGTTTTTATTTCTTCCACATACAATAAAATTTAATTAACATTTAATAACACTTTATAATTTTCTTAATTGTACATTCTAGTAATACTGATCAAAATTTGCAATATTTCAAGACTTTGTTCTAGTACTACACCATGTAAAAGGATTTTAAAGTTTTCTTACTGTTCTACCCTATAGTTTTCGTTGTGTTATTAGCATGTTATATGCGTAGCCTATTGAGCTGGCAGAAAGCCGTATTTACTGGACAGTCTTTCGTGATAGTTCGTGGGATTATTGAATTTGTAGGATATTATGTTGAATAAACAATAATTATCAGATAAACCTTGATGATGACTTTAATTTCTTCTTCCCGTAGTCCTCACCAGAATGCAGATTTGTTGTTGCGTATTTAATCCAGAGGTTCGGACGTTTAGAGTTAAGGCTTCTGGCAGTGAAGCTCATCATTTACGTATTATCGCTAGCTCTGCTAAAATTATTCTAGCTTTAGCATCTTTTTAATGGATATCTAAAATACATCTTGTTCATTATCTTGAGCCAGCTTAAGTTGCCTATTTTGTGTGTACTCTCAGACTACGTTATCTAAATTTGACTTTATCTTATGTTAATTTAAATATTCGTAAGTAGCGAAGACTCATTTATAGCAGAAGTAGTGCTCTCTGCTCGTTTAAGAATTTAATCAAAAGGACAAATTTAATCTTCTTATGTACTGGCTAATTGCACCAGACTAAAGCGATAACTCGTTTTCAACCAGCAGGACATGGACACAAGCTTCTAGATACAGCAGAATCCTAGGCATTATTAGGATCTGCAGGTCACTAGCACAAGCTTCTAGATGTAGAACTCCACACATTATTTGGTGGGATTTTTATGTTTATGCTTATGGACAATGACGTAATGATTTTAAATTGTAGTGACTATTTCTATTTTATATTAATGAATGGAAACTTTACTTTTTATTACAGAGAAAATGTAAGGTAACTGTTGGATATCGTTATACTCTTTATTTTTAATAACGTGTAGAAGACTGTCTTTTCAAAATTGGCAAAGACAGTACAAATTCTAATGATGCAACGGTCACTTGTGTTTTTATTATCCTTCTAGTAGCTTCAATTACCATCTGCTTTGAAGCTTGAATCTTTATATATAAATTAATTCTTAGTTTTTCTTACTGCTAGTAGCATTGGGTTCCTCTTAATTTGTAACATTTGGGCCTCCCTCGAAACGCGAAGCATGCCTCTCGCTATTTTGAACAGGCAGAAAGCTGTGTTGAAACTAAGCTTACTCGTATAGAAAAATTTACAGGAGCTACAAAACAAGAATTTACATTAGCAATTTCGGATGCTTCGGAAAAATTTCTGTCCGTAATAGAACTGCTGCAGAAACTGTAATCCCTAAAAACTATCTGCTTGAAGACTTGAATGAACTGCATAATGGATATTATTGAAAAGCTACAGGCAAGGAATTAGAGGAAGCTGATGCTTGCTTAGAGGAACTGGAAGTATTTAGTGAGACCAAATGCGGTAAATCTTTTAAACCTCATTACTCAGCATTCAAATAGAAGTTCGAAAAATGAACTAAAAGCTGATGATACTTGTGCCACGAATTTGAAAACTAATATTCATCCTCTCTAAATTTCCCTGCTAGAATTTTCTGGTTTGTATGAGGAGTGGAGTAATTTCGAAATATGTAACCGTTCTTCTGTAAACGGAAAAGCTGTCTAGCTCTAAAGGTATTTATTAACAAAGCACAGGAACAGTTGCAAAGAAATTAACATCAGAACAGGATATACACAATCTAATATTCTAAAAATCCTCATTCAACATATTCTCAAAGAGGATTTTATTTACATACTGCTCTCTGAAGCCAAGCAAAGTCAATTCAAGCCAAACATTTTTGTAGTTTATTGAAAAATGAGGTGCAATTTTAGAGAGGTGTTCGCGGAATTTGCCGTTTAAGGTTAAGAAAATTCTCAACTACGGCAATTTTATCTCAAAAAGGTCTCGTAGTTAGTTCAAATAACCATTCAAAATAATCTTGTGTGCAAAAAAGCACATTTCATATACTAATGTTTGACTTTCAAAGTCGACGTCGACGTCGAATCTTTTCCCATCTCATAAAGTTTCTGAATGTAGGTCAAAGATCACGTGATCAATTTGTAAGCTCAAATATGATACTTTTTTGCTCAGAGAATTGAGTACAGATTCCATATCCACTTTGATTGAATCGAAAACTGAAAAAGTGCAGGCGGACGCCAAGCTGTTGACTTCCGCTCAGTCGTTAATAACGACCGTTAAATCGAGAAACGTTTTTTTGTCTACTGCTATCGTTCATATTCAAGATTTATATCAACATAAACATCCTATGATTGCAATACTTAATCCAGCCTCTCACGGTAATTTTATAAGTGCTGAATGTGCTTGTGATGGGTTTCTGTTCTTTCTGTTATCGTGGTCATTAAGGCAGTAATCCGAGGAGGCTCTTCTTGTTCACAAATTATTTATTTAATTAGAAATAAGAAATATAGCATTTAATATTTACATAGGCCTATGCATAATGACACTTAATATGCCTGTCATGAATGACAAAGGTGTACGTCTGCGCGATACAGTGCAGCTCGGGCATATAATTTTTATGAATCACGCCTACGGTAATCGTGCAGTCATCCAGTCGCTGTTCACCCTCACTGACTCCTCTTCTGCGGCAATCAGTTGCCAGAGGGAGCTGGCCAATTTTTCCCTAGAACAAAAGAGAGAGGGGAGTACCATACATTACAGTGCTAATTTATTAAGATTAAGAAAGCAAAAGATTTTTGCTCCCGTTTAGGATTTAATGTTACCTAAATATTAAATCAAAAATAAAAATCGATTTATCAGATTTAAAGGGTATTTATAAATGGAATTTAGATTTTCTGCTCATACCAAAAATAATTTATACTAGTTCTTCTAAATTAATTGACATTTCAGAAATAAAAATTCCTAATATTGTTTAGGTAGGCCCCGCATTTTACAAATCTAAGAAAACTGATTTTGTTACTTGGGGCTAAGTTGCTTTTTGAATTCCTTAAAAGCGGAAAGGATCGCACGGAAGACAACAAATTGTTATTTCCCAAAACTGTATTTGGTTATGTGGAGTCGGGCTCCATTGAAACTTCTAGTTCAATAGAAAATAATTCATTTATTGGTCATTGTTGCTTATAGTGGAATATGTACATATTAAATCAACCTCTTATGTCCTTTCGGAAGATGGAAAATATAGAAAGTTACAGTCCATTCCCAACTGAAGAGTTGAGATGCTGTGAGGAACACTTTGCTCGAACTCACCATCGAAAACCCAATGATCGTTTGGTCGTACAAATGTAATTAAACCTGATGCTGTAAAAAGCATAACTTTGGGTAGTTCAAAAGAGCTCGAGTCAAAATGCTTGAACTTAGCTTTGGAGAAGTCTGGAAACCATTCCAACGATGAAAGCGTTATAGACTGAGTGTGTGCAAGAATATGAATGTTTGCATCATATAAGATTGAAAGGGAAGCTAGTTGAGGTAGTTTACTATCTATTTCATCACGGGATCTAGAGATTTCACAAGAGTGTCACTCGACTATGCGTGGTCTTCACCTCTAGTGCAAAACCTAGTAGCGGTCAATTCTTCAATGACATCCTTCTGGAAGAAGGTGTTATCAGAGAAGATCATTTTTCCGTCTTGTTAAGGCTTAGCAAACATCTTTATGCCTTTAGTGGAGACACAGAGGAAATGTTTCGACAAACTGAAATAGACAAGTCCAAGCTGATCTTCAAAAATATTCTCGGGAATTTTATTAAAATTATTGACTCTCCTCTAACAGCCTACACTCTTCAACGGTTACGTATGGAAAAGTATGTGCCCGGGGGACATTTCGTCAAATAGCTTTTGGTGAAGGAAAAGAGTTTCCTCTATCCTCATCGTTAATTTTAATCGACTTCTACATGGACGATATTCTGTAAGTCGCTTCAGACTATACTCAAGCCAAAAATCTTAACACAGAATTGACCCTGACGGTTGATGCAGTGAAAAGAAATTTCATAAGTGGCATGGCAATAACCCTGAGTTGAATGAAGGGGAATTTAGAAATTATCCTTTCCATCAATCAGCCGAATAAAAGATTGTAGAAGCTCTAGGAGTGCAGTGGAACACACACAGTGATTCTTTCTCCTTCAAAGTATCCATTGAACTTGACAATGCATACACCAAATGAGCAGTGTTGCCAGATATATCTCGCATTCACGACCACCTTGGATTGGTTAAACCGGTCATTACCAAAGATTAAATATTTATTCAAAGGTTATGGTTACTTCAAATTGATTGGCACTAACCACTTCCCGGACTACATATCTTGAATGGCACAACTTTGCATCTACGTTTCCCGTAATCGAAGATCTATGTATTCCGAGATATGTTTTAAGCAGCAATATAGACAAAAATTGCTGTTCACGGATTTGCTGATGCTTCAGAGGTTGCCTATGGAGCTGTCATTTATCTTCCAGCTACTTCGAAAACCTATATACAGCCATCTTTTGTTAAGTAAGTTGCGGGTTGCTTCAATCAAGACGATTAGGATTCCCAGACATGAGTTGTCAGCATGCTTATTTCTATCCAGATGGTTGCTAGGGCTCTGTCATCGCTGAAATTACGATTTGATTTAAGTTTATCTATGGTCAAACTCCACTGTTGTCCTTGCGCGTGGATTGATATGTCTCATCATCGACTTAAGACGTTTATGAACAACAGGGTTCCAAGCATCCAGCAGCTTACCAAGCACTTCAAATGGGGCCATATACACTCGGAGAGTAATCCAGAAAACATAATCTCACGTGCACTGGATGCTAGAGAAATATCATCGCTGCACTCCTTTCTGAGCATGACATTCCTTTTGCGCAATGTGATAATCTCATAGAAGTATGTAAAAAAGCCTTTTATGACAGCGGTATTGTAAAATAAGTTCAAATAAAGGCGATTAAAGTGTTTATCTTATACTATATGACATAGTCTATCATAAAAATATATAGTTCAAACATGCAGAAACAACGTGTTTTCAATGACAATAGATAAAAGTACATCTTTCCATATCAACAAGCTCTAGTTGTTGATGCTAGATATTATGATATTCAGTAATTAGATGTTGTTAGATGTGTCACTTAACACTGTTTGCGTCGAAAATGGTACCTTAGAATGGCTTTATCAAGATAAAAATATCTTTTCATAGAAAAATCATTCCAGTGAGTAATCTTGTTGGCTTTGGAAGCGAAGATGATTGAGCCACAATGGTGACTATTAAGACTAGATCTAGTCATTGCTAAAAGTGGGTGCACCATCAGTATTTAACGTGGGATGTGTTTGCATTTCTTTTGCATTATGTGCTAATCATTCAGTCAAGGTACTACCATCATATCTACAAACACAATGGGTACCGCTTAATAAAATCACTGTTTTATAAAATCAGTCGCTTATTAAAATCAAAACCCAAGAAAAGAATACAGTATCATTATAAAATAACAGCTTAATAAAACAAACGCTACCGCTTATAAAATTTATGTCACTTTTCAAATTTTAAAGTCAAACCCACAAGTTTGTGTTTCAAGTTTAAGGATTTTGCTAAAAGTCGATTTACTTTCGCACGTGGAGGTACAAATGCTAGAGTTTTCGATCTGAACCAATCGTGAGTGGTTTTGGGTCACAAGAAGTTTGTCAAAATTGGCTCAGACCAGTTGGGTAAAAGGAGAAACAGAAAAAATGTGAGAGAGAATCTGTATAAAAAATTGCCTTTTTCTGCGCACACGGTTTGTTCAGTTCACCCATCTGCTCTTGTTGTTTGGTCGTGCCTCAAAATGTCCAAACGCAAGGACTTAAGCTTAAAAGCTAAAGAAGAATTACCAAAAGGCAAGGGTGACGATAAAGAAATGCATGATAAGACTGTCCTCGAATATTTGGGAATCGACGAAAATATCTAGACTTGCTACGAAAAACGTGATGCAGAGATCATCGTAGTTATCAGAGAAAATAAAGGAATTATTGAAAATGAAAATGGTGCAGAAGACGAAAATCCTGACGCTGTACCAACAACAGCTGTCTCGACAAACATTAAAAGTTTCGAGAAGAATGCTCGAACTTAAAGCTGGAGATGCAGAAAGATTCAAGCAAAATCTTGGCTTGGAGATCACCGTTTAAAAGCTACTAACAAGAAATATGCAACAAACTCGAATGGGTAAGTTTTTAAATAATATTTGATATGCTTACATATTATATTGATCAGTGAACGTTAAAATAATTATATTTTTTCTGAATTAAGATGGCTTTTGTCATCCACGGAAATAAATAATGAAAGTTTTGTATAAAAAATGTGTATGCAACTTACATATTAAACAGTATATTAAAAGAGGGTTAAT
>KK113666.1:7551-29543 GCA_000611955.2 Stegodyphus mimosarum | reverse complement strand
TATATGTGGACATTTCATTCATAAAAAGATTTATTGAAATCTTACATAAACAAAATCTATTTTTCAAAATTTTGTTTTTATATCCCCCCCGCCTCTGAAAATATCCAACTTTGTATCCGTAACCGAAACGAAATCCTGCGTGCCGCCCAGTACATCATATAAAACTCAGCCGCTTTGTACAATCAAATAAGGGCGGTACGGATGTGATCCCATTAAGCGGAACACACTGTATTTATAAAAAAATATCTCTCATTATTCATCGTAGAAGTGAATTTCATCCCCTTAAATAAAAGATTAAAAGTTGAAGAAATACTGCTAAGCATAAAATCCCCAAATTAGCACAAACAGGTTGGTTATCCCAAGACTCGATTTAATTTATTTCATTATGGCAAAACATGCTAGGACTGTCTGCCTAAGGGAAAGAATGCCTTCATCGTGGACTCTCTAAAAGAAAATAACTTATACCTACGTTACAGACAGAAAAAAGTACGAAATCATACATGCAGGCAGCTCGTTTGTATGGAACCGAACAAAGGTCGAACTACCAGTGTTCAACAATTTGCTCAAGCTCGGCCTCTGATGAGCATCCAATGGCAATATAATAAAAAAAAATTAAATCCGAAAGCTTTCAGATTTTACATTACGTCCACAGGGGAGTTTTTTTAACGTTTTGTGTGTTACCTTTATTTATTAAATATCATGTTCTTCGAACATAAACCATAAAATTCAGTTCAAGAGCAATATCGCAAAATAATTTCAAATTGAGCATATCTTTAGAATTTCTGATACACAGTCTCACGCGCTGGAGATAAAAATGGTTTTTCTGTACAAGGTTGCCATTGCTCGCTTTGAACTCCCTGAGTTTGTTAATCAAAATTTCGTTAAAGTTTTACAAAATATGAAATTGATAATAAAACAAACTGCAAATTTCAAATTTGGGCTTACAGATGCCCATATTCGCAGTAGGTTTACGTCTTTCAAAATTCGATGGCTCTAGGTACCGTCGTTTTATCACAATGCAAGAAACATGCATACATTTATGCACATTCTTCATTATTTAATTTCTTTAAATATAATACAGGGCTGGAATATTTGATGGCAACAGTTTCAAAAGTGAACCGACATTTAATGTTTCCGATGCAAAATGCCGAAACGAAAGTAATAGTCCTTCAGGGACAAAGCCCCTTTGGACTAATTATTATTAAGTAGTGGGATGCTTCAGTTTTTTATTTTAAGTCTCAATCAAAAAAGGGGCAAAATGGTTCGTTGCGAGAATATTTTGAATTCTACGATTATGTCGCCATTTTTCAGATACATATGCTGCCATTTTTCAGATATGCATTCGAGGAAATAAGCTGTCTGAATACTGAATTTCAATCTCAGGATGACAGACTGCATTTACTTCTTTCAGTGATTTCAACTATATAAAAGTATTCTTAATTTTTTCATAAAAGATGAAGTCATAACTTCGTACAAGCTGGTTCAAATGGATTCAAACAATGCAATAAATCAAACCTCTGAATAAAATATATTTAGCAGGCTCCGTTGTATGATCTTACTACATTCAACACAGATTGATCACAGTTGAAGCAGGTTTACCAATGATCGTTCAAAATTTCTTGTTGAATTTAATTTGCAAATCGAAAAGTGATTTCTTCTAAATGACAATGAAACGGTCACCAGTCTCAATGTTCTTGACCTAGTCATGATCATGCCGAATCGTCGTCCTCAATTTTTCATTTAGCAGCGTAGTTCCCTAACTTTGTTTATGAAGGCAAATTATGTAATCTAGATAATGAGTGGAGATCATTTTGTTTAATCAAGATTTAGACCACTTTTACAAAACTCTCTCTGAGTTTTAATATGTTTTCCGAAATGTTAAAGATAGCCTTTAATAATTCTAAATGGAAGATTTTATCTAACTTTATGACTAGTTTAACTTTTTTATCGTACTTTTCGGCTAGCATAGAAAGAAAGGGTCTTTACCCAAGTAAACCATATCTAAATAAAAGCCACAAACTTACTTAAACAGGAAACTGTGAAAGACAAAATAATAGCAAACCAGGCAATAAATAGATCTAATCAAAATTTCCATACATGGAAACATAAATTAAAACTGGTAGAAACAATCATACAAGAAACATGTTATAAAAGATACGAAGAACGTTTGAAAAAAAGTGAAAGAATGGGATGAAAATTTATTCTGATTAGAATTAAAAAATAAATAAAAAAAAAAAAAAAAAGAGAGAGAGAGATTTATGCATCTTAAGCTTTAATTAACTTGTGTTGTTATACCATATAATGGAAACTAAATTTTTTTCTGGGTTTATTTAAATAGTAGTCTAATTTTTTTGTTTATTTATTTATTTGAGAGGGAGCCCTCTTGTACGTTTGAAAAATGTTTACATCCTACCTCGGTAGATGGCAGCAGTAACGCAGGAGGTATTGCACTGGAAAATACGAAATGATGAAAATTAGTTCATGCTTTTGTTTTTGACTAACTAAAATATTCAATTCCCTTTCATGAATTTCGTTATACAAAGCATAAAATAAATGTTACGCTATGCCAGTTTACTGATACCCAAATGTAATTAGTTATGGGAGAGTAATAATTATAAATGGGGAAGTTACTTGATCCTATTTTTTAACTTCAAGGATGCTGAAGCGAAGATTTAGCTGATATTTGGAAATGGCAGAAAGCATGTATTCATGCACCCGAAAAACTGAAATTGATAATGCCATTTTGGGATAAAAGAAACCGTTCGAATGATTTATATCAGCAAATACATATTTAAACTTAAAATAAATTCAATTCTAGATTGATGTTAGCTTTTTAAAAACCTGTATGTAGTTCCAAGAAAGGTAAGAACAAGATCCCTCTTCAAAGGAGAAATGTTGCAGAATATTTTTAATAGCCTTGAAGAACAAGGATCTCATATCAATGTTCTACAAGATTCATAACTTTTTTAAAAAATTTTGTTTATTTTTAAATTTGAAATTGCATGTGGCTGCCCTTAATGTTATAAGTTTGGATACAAGAGAACTAACTAAACTAAGTGACGCAACAGCCCTAGTGGGCCATGGCCTGCAGTGCCCTTTTTCTGCTTTCGTGACCTTTGGGCCCTGGAGTTCATCAGCATATGCCCTAGACATAGTGGTCAGCTTCTTGCAGGTCCCCAAGCAAGCTTGGTACTCATTTTATTGACTCACTTAAGATTGCCTAGCCTGGAGATCGAGCCCCGGACCTGGGGTGCAGCTGCACTGCAGCGGTAGCCACTTTGCCACCGGGCGGGCGTACAAGACAACACATTTTTAAATAAATTTTTTAAATCATTGCATATTGGTTATGCTAAGCTCCATTATTTATTTAAAAGCTCCAAAGAATAACTAATACAAAATAATTTGGCAAAAGCAAGTTTAAACTGAATTTGCGAGAGAGATATTAAAAATATATATTATTAGCCTATGAGCTATCAATGACCTTAGGGAAATTTCAAAATCCATTTCACTGATACTTCTAAAAACATTTATACTCTTTCTATAAAAAAGAAACAACGTTTGATTGAATAATTTCGTTACGGGGAAGCAAAACGTTGGCTATCAACTGATGCTTTGATTGATAAACTAATGAGTTAAAATAATAAGTTTAAATAAAGGACTTTTCAAGCAAAGAAAGCCTACGGGCCAAAAAATCCAGTTCAAAAGAACGGGGGAAGGGAAGAAAGAGGCAAAATGAATAAATAAATAAATAAATAAAATCCTAGAGCTTTCAGATTCTATATTACGCACAAAGAGGCAATTTTAAACGTCTTGTGTATTACCTTTATCTATTAAACATCATGTTCTTCGCACTAAAGCCCCACAAAATTAAATTCAACAGCAATATCACAAAATATTTTAAAACAGCTTAACAGCACATCTTTAGAATTTCCAATGCACAGTCTCGCCCACTGTAGAAAAATAACGTTTTTTTTTCGTACAATGTTGCCAATGCTTGCTTTGAAATCGTTGAGTTTGTCAACCAAAATTCATTAAAGTTTTACAAAATTTGAAAAATAGAATAAAACAAGTTCGAAATTCAAAATTCGGCTTTCCAAGTGCCCATGTTCGGTTGGAGGACTACGTTATTCAAAATTTGATCTGTTTAGCAACCGTTGCTTTTCACAGTGCGAGAAACATTCATGCATTTACGCAAGTTCTTCATTTTTTTTTAATATAATACATGGCGATAATATTGGCGGCAACGATTTGAAAAGTGAAACGACGCAAAATGCCGTTTTGAGACATAGCCCTTTGGGTCTAACGCCCCTTTGGACTTGAAAAAAAAAAAACCTGAAAGCTTTTCAGATTTTACATTGCCCCCAAAGGGAAGTTTTTTTTTTTTTTTAACGTTTTGGCTGTTACCTATATTTATTAAATATCATGTTCTTCGCACTTAAACCATAAAATTCAATGCAACAGCAATGTCGCAAAATAATTTTAAAATAAGCATACCTTTAGAATTTCCGATACTTCCGATACACAGTCTCGCGCGCTAGAGAAGTACAGTTTTCCCATTGCTTGCCTTGAAATCGTTGAGTTTGTTAATCAAAAGTTCGGTAAAGTGTTATAAATCATGAAATCGAAAATAAAGCAAACTTCAAATTCCAAATTAGGGCTTCCATATGCCCATATTCGGTGGAAGATTACGTTATTCAAAATTTGATGGCTCTATTTGACGCTGTTTTATAACAATGCAAGAAACATATATACATTTATGCTGATTCTTCATTACTTAATTTCTTTAAATACAGGGGGGACAGAGCAGTTTGCTTATTTTGAAATTCAATAAACGAAAAGGTAATGTGTATATATATATATATATATATATATATAATTCTTTGAACAGCATCAAGTACAATATGTAAAGCTTATATTCGCACTGTTTTAAAGGTAATATCGGACATATGGCGTCCATTATTTTCAACACACTGCGTTAATCAAACTCGGAAGTTTCGTTCTACTCTTTCCAGCACATCGACGGGTATGGTGGCTATAGCTTGACGAATGTTGCATTTCAAGTGAGCCAGTGTGTTAGGACGATCACTGTAAACAAGTGATTTTAGATAACCCCATAGAAAATAATCACAGGTGTCTAAATCAGCCGATCGTGCTGGGCAGTGCAAATCGCCGTGCTGGGCAGCGCAAAAGCTTCCTGGAAAGTGTTGTCACAAAACAGTCATTGACACACGAGGTGTATGTGCCGTGGCACCGTCCTGCTGGAACCATACATCTCCCATATTGATCTCGTTGAGTTGTGGTAAGAACTCCTCAATCATGTGTACATAACTATCAGAAGTCACTGAAACAGCCCGTTCGTTTTCTTCAAAAAACCATGTTCCAATTATTCCAGCTTGCGAATATTTCACACCAAACAGTTACACGTTCTGAATGTAAAGGACGTTGATGAAATTGTCTAGGATTATAAAGACTCAATGGCGTATGTTCTGCTTATTTACCGATTCTGAAAGATGGAAGTGTGCATCATCACTGAAGAAAACAAGTGAGTCATCAGGCATTGCAAGAAGTGCTTCACATGAATTTTCTCCAGCAATAAAATCACGTGGATTAAGTTCCTGCACTATTACCAATTTGTATGGATGAAGTTTCAGTTCTTCGTGAAGGATTCGCCTCAGATCGAGCGGACAACCGAACAGCGGCAGCATATTTCCAAGCAGAGCACTTAGGAGATCGCAAAATAAAAAGCCTTACCACGTCTATGTTTTGTGGTGACTTACTGTTCGTGGAAGCCCGGGTTTCCTCTTCTTCACATCACCAGTTTTCTTGAAGCTGTTTACCCACGAAACAATTGACTGCCGACCAGAAACACTAGCACGGGGCTCAATATTAAAATGGTCACAGAAAGAACGTTGCGTAGCGATGATTTAACGACCGTTACAAAAGTATACCTCGACAGCAAACGCCCGCTCCTCCTTCGACCACTCTATGATGCTAAATGAACCCAAAGGGATGAAATTTTACGGTCCGGTTTCTCGACTGTGCCTATCCCCTTCTTTTTCGAAGCAACAGTCGCTCCAAGGCCCCAAATTTAAATAAGCAAATGCAACATTCGCCAACATACCCCTCGATGTGCTGGAAAGAGTTGAACAAAACTTCCTAGTTGAATTAACGCAATGTGTTGACAATAATGGACGCCATCTGCCTGATATTATCTTTAAAACAGTGTAAACATAAACTTTACATGTTGTACTTGATGCTATTTAAAGAATTAAATATATATATGCTTTACTTTCTCTTTCATTGAATTTTAAAATAAGCAAATGCTCTGCCCGTATAATAGAGGGCTGTAATATTTGGTGGCAACAGTTTGAAAAGTGAATCAATGCATAAAGTGAATCGACGCAAAATGCCAAAATTAAATTAATAGCCCTTCTGGGCTAACGCCCTTTGGGCTAAAAAAGCTGCAATTTGAAATTTAGTTTTTATGGTGTAATACATCAAACACTTTTATCATGAAAGTTTCATGAAGTTAAAAAATGTTTATTTTAGTCAAGAATTAAAAAAATCAAAATATTAAAAGGAATTAGCAATCTGATCATGACGTAAGATTTCAGTTTAATACCTTGTAAAATTGGTGTTGCCACTCCTATTAAGTTTAACATTTCCTGATTGGTATTATTTAATCATTTGCTTTGCAATTTGTTTAAACTATTAATCTGAAAACTCAGTTTTGTTTGAAATGTGATCGGGAAATTGCTGTTGTAAACTCCGCAGCATTTAATGGACGCTACAGAAATATTGAATGATATTCATCATTAAGATTTACTGACCATTGGATCATTATGTTAAACCATACATGTAAATAGCCCTCTTAATATCTGTGTATTTGTAAAGTGAAAATAAATCTTATTTAAACGATGTTGGAATTTCGAGTCAAAACAAAAATTAGCGTCCGTGAAGTGGTATGTACTCTGCATTAAGTAGCGAACCAGAAGTCATCAAATTTACGAATCGGATATTGCTTTATTGGAGGCAAATACAATTTATGAATTTATTTAAATTTAATTAATTAATTAGTTGTATTTGAGTTATTTTACACAGAGTTCTGTTTAGTGTAAAGCGTTTATGTTCAATCTAATATACGTTTAAGAAAAGTAAAATGATAAATTCCGAACAAACAGAGATTGAGGCTAGAGTAAAGACTAATCAAGTGAAATCTGAAATTAAGTTACGAACTAAAAGAACTAATTTACGCAGTCTCTTTACTATGGCAGCAAATACGTTTGGTGATATTCATCGGAAGACTGATATTGAAAGAGACATTTACTTTCAATTTTGCAAAGCTGCCTAGCAGGCAACATTTATTTAAAGTAGATGAAGAAATTAAAGAATTAATAAGTTTTACGAATGAAGAGTATGAGGCAATGGAAAGAGACAAGTTTGCTGAAATAGGAGTTATACATGAAAAGAATTATAAGCAACATGATGAAGGTAAATTTGCAGTATTTAATAAGCTTTCATCTTATAATTTAAAACTTTACAAATTACATCTTAAGGAGTATGATCTTATGCCCAGGTCATAGGTTGAATTTTGGGGTTAGTTTTGTCGAGTTCAGGAAGATAAAAATTCAAGAGAAGATGACAAATTTCAGCATCTGCTTTCTTCGTTAAAACCAAAAACTAAATCAAGTGATATAGCTGAAAATTATTCTCCTTCTAAGGACAACTACCTGAAAGTCATCTACCACTTAAAATCCCGATTTGGCAGAAACGACTTAGAAAAGTTAGTGGTATATTCTGTGACCGTCCTCATCCAAGTCAGGATTGTTAAAAAAGGTCAACAATGAGTTACGACGACAGAAATGCTTCCTTATTTGCCTTAAGCCTGGTCATAAGTCAAAATGTGCAACAGTAGCGAAAAATGTTTGATTTGTGTACGGAGGCACTACCTCCAAAATGCTGAGTGGCCGAAGATATAGGATTTAGAAGTTTGGGACATTACAAATACTGTAGAAACAAAAAATAAGATCCTTCTTGCAGAAGAAACTTTGATATATTTCAGGAAAACCTTAAGGGCATGTAAAAATCAACGATATGAAGTATCTTTGTCATGCCTAGCTACCTATCCTGCTTTTCATGAAAGTAACGACATAGCAGAATCACGACTTCGCACGGTAACAAAATGTTTGTTAAACGAAAACAACTTTGAAACCAACAATATCCCAACAGTGGGAATTATAAGGCATTATAGAAGTTATTCCAATGGAGAAGCTTTCGAAATTTAGTCATTATTTCCCTCATAGGCTTGTTAACAAGCCATTAAGCAATGCTACGAAGATTCGCCCAATATTTGACATTTCTTTCAAGCGACCTAGATACGCGTCCTTAAACAAGTGTTTGAATGTTGGACCGAGTCTAATACATCAGATCCGTCACTACTGCTGGGATTCCATTTAGGTACCTTGAGAATAGTTGCTGACATAAAATAGGTTTTTCTACAAATAGGTTTAAGAGCCGAATACAAAGATATAAAAAGGCTTTTTTGGGTGGAAAGGTGCTGAACGCACCAAGCTTAAGATTTATAGACACTACTGAGTAGTTTTTGGTATCTCTTTCAGCCCTTTTCTTCTAAACGCTACAATAAAATGCCATTTAGGATTACCAGAATTCCAGACAGAAAACCTTCAAAATGCAATTAGTAAACTGAGAGAAGGGTTTTATGTTGACAACCTAGTCAACAGTAACGTATATTCTAGTGTTAATAACGTAAAAGAACTGGAGCAATTGAAATCTCAAGCTATACAAGTAATGAATGGAGCGTCATTTGAACTGAGATGTTGGGCTCATATTGGAGTTCGATATCAGGAAAATGAAACCGTACTTCGTCTTAAATGGGCTACAACTTTACTGCGTTGGTCCTCAAACTGCCAAGGAATTTAGTGAAGTCATTACGAAGAGAATGTTACTTTATATTGTTAACATCACATACGATCCCATAGGCATTTTGTTACCTGCAACACTATTGCCAAAGTTACTATTCGAAGAAGCCTGGCGTAATAAGTTGGACTGGGGCGAAGAGTGGCTATTTGATTTACAATTACATTATCGAAGATGGGCTAAACATTTAGATCTTGTTGAGAAATATAGGATTCCTCAAAGGATATTTCATGGAACATTCCAACCGGCTAGTTTGCACATATTTACCAATGCTTCGTCTCAAGGGTATGCTTGTTGTGCTTTTCTACTCTGTGAAGAAATAGGAGAAGTCTCAATGATTTTGCGAAAGCTAGACTAGTTCCTGTTAAGAAGACGAAAATTCCACGAATGGAGGTTTAGGAGCTGCTATGAGTGCTAGAGCTGGTTGGATAATATTGGAAGTTTTGAAATTTCCTTTGAAGACATACTTTTGGATGGACTCGATGATAGTGTTGGCATGGATTACGAACACAAAACCGTGGAATACCTTCGTTGGAAATCGAGTGAAAGAAATCAGAGAATTGACCAACATAGATAAATGGAAACACGTTCTAGAGGAAATCAATCCATTAGACTTGCCTACCTGTACTTGCGAATGGTCAGACTTTCTGCAGAGTCAGTGGTGGGAGGGACCAACCTGGTTGTACGTAAGAGAGGAGTCTTAGCCAATATAGAAATCATCTCTTTCAGAGAAGGCACTTCTGGAGCGACATAAGACAGTTATCAGAAATCTAGTAACTGAGAAGGAAAAAAAATAGTGAAAGATTTTTGTATTTTTCAAGATATAAAAAATTTCTCCGTATGATTATTTATGTTGGTGTCCTATTTTCTCAATATCTAAGGACCTTTTCTGTAATGCTCCCTTTCTTTGATACCCTAAGTGCATGCTTAAATTGCTTAATGGTTAATCTAACCCTGAATGAAAGTTACAAATCATTTTGTAACTTTACAATTATTTTACTTCACTTGAATAAATCTTTTGACTTCCTGTGTAACAATTGCGCTTTAAGTTTTATTATCAGTTAGTTTTTAAAACTAACCCTTTCCAGTTTAATCTTCTCTTATATGTGTTTTTTTTACCATTCCAGTCGTATATCTGCTCTCAGCCACCGCAACAAAGAATCATACCGATCCTCAGAGATACTTAGAGTTCGAAATAATGTTTTACAAATCGTGTTTATAAGTGTAATTAGGCATTTTTGTTTCTCATGATACTTATGTATACACTTAATACGACTACAAAAGGGTTAAATCTTATCCTCTGTTGGCTCGTCACGATATTTGTTTAGACCAGATGATTATGCAAACTGAATGGCCAGTGGTATAGTTTAAAAGTACGAGATTAATCTTAACCTCCTACTTTCCGTAAGCCTAGGGGTAATTTAGCATAGTTTTTGTAAGCTTCTAGGTTCATAAGCCTAGTGAAACTTGCGCTGCGCTACAGCCGTCTTGCCTGTGAAAGTCGACTGCGTTAATGGTGAGGGAGCTAACCAAAAGGTTTGTCTGTGTTGGATAGGTTGTTAAAAGATCTGATAAGATAGGTAAGATTTTAAATCTGGCCCAACTTCACATATTTTTAGATTTGAGATCAGGCCAATGTTGTATCCAAAGTGGAACATAAGACAAATAACTAGTATTTTAAGTTTTATACAAGAAGCATTCGTTTTCGTTATCATTTGAAGTTTGTAAAACATGCCAAGAGAAATAAATAAATTTTATTTAAGTTTTATATTGTTTTGGGGTTGATAATTAAGCAATAAGAGGGACTAGAACTCCCCAGGAAGTAGAATAATTTGTATGGAGAACCATTAAGCGTTAAGGACAAGTTTTAAGTTACTTATTTAGATGTAATTTACTTTACTTCATCACTTACTTAAAGTTACAAGTTACATAGTTTAGTGTGTGAGTACTTGTAAAGATTTAACTCTTCTTCGTAGAGTCATAACCATTTATTTAAAATATCTTGAATATAGGTTTCAAAGATTATGATGAAACTATTTTTTTATGATTACATGTTTAATATAATATCATAATATTCCTAACATTTTGAGAGGTAATACTTCTTGCAAGATTATAAACATTATATTAAAGAGAATTATAAACGATAATATATAAGAGATATATAAGAGATTATAAACATTATATTAAAGAGATATAATTAAAGAATGATTATAGCTCGAAAGAGACTAAGTATATTTTCTTTGATAGCTTTTCTTCTTAGTTTTTGTCTTAATAGGTTAGATTATTAGATCTGAGAATTCGCTGAAAATAGAATTTATGTACAATAAATGAGATCTCTCCTCAGAAAGACGTTTAAAATTTCCATAAAATAATTCTGTTTTCCGAAATTCTACTATGTTTCACGCCGTGGTGATATGTCGTTTACTTTTTTACGAGTAAACTCCATTTCAACTGGGTTTCAAAAATATAAGCCAATTTTTATGTATGATATCTTTCTTTAAGAATTCGTTAAAAAAAATTTTTTTAACCAAAATATTTTCTGTTTACCGATATACCGATACGTGGCAGGATGTAGAAAAAATAGAACAGTTAAATTTAACTGTAATTTAGCTTTTAAGAAATGACAGCAAATTGCAGGTTTGTGTTTTCTTGATTTTGTGACAACTAATGTACTGTAACGTACATTCTTCGTTTGATTTATAGGTTCGTTATGTCTACTGAAGTGTTGTTTTTCATCGTCAACTCAACAGGTATTTTATATACACTTCTTTTTGTAATACTAAGAAGGTATAGAATGAATAGTTGTTTATAAAAATCTAAGCTAACATTCTCAGATACAAAATAATAATTAGTACCAGATGTGCATTTCTGAAGAATTTTACACACAGCTGTGTGACATTTTCTTCCATCTTTTGTTGTTTTTCACTCTTGCTGAAATGGTACAGAACAGCCTTCTGTAATTCTATGATATCACAGATGCATATGGAAATATGAACATTTTCTTCATTTGCGAGAGAAAAAAGAAAACTGACCGCTGAGGTACGCTTACGCATTGTCTTACTTAAAAGGAAGTAATGAATGTTACTTCATACACGAGAAAAAAAAGAAATGTGCGCCCACATTTTTTAAGGGCGGGAAAAAGACCAGCATGTGTGGGTAGTGTACACGTAGTACTGCTTTAACTAGCTCAGCTAGCAGTTTCTTGCTGTGAGGTGACAAAGCTATTGTCTGGTATTAAAATAAGAAATAACACTTGCTATGCCTGTTTATCGACATTCGTTTGGATTTAAAAAAAGAAAAGAAAAAAAACTAAAAATTGAAAATAAACCTCGTAACTCTGATTTGAATGGCGGAACGATTACAGTTATACAGTTACAGTGGCAGTGATAAGGCGAGGGAATGACGGTCACAAAGAAAGCCATGTAACAAATAACAAATTTCATCTAAATATAAGAACGACATCATAAATTATTTGGAATTTATTATGCTACTTGCTAACTGTAATAATGAAGCATTTTGGTTTCCATCTCCTTTTCTTGTCTTATGACATTAAAATGGGACTTTTATTATTTTTTCTTCTTCGAGAATAAAATCGCTCATAAATTTACAGTGACAATTTACTCATATACATTATGCAGTGAAACAATTATATCACGGTATTAGCGAAGACGTATCAGAGTGAATGATCAGATGTATTGCATACCATATTCTAAATACGGTTCTACTAATTCATTATGTACAACATTTTACATTCTACCGAGGTATAAAAAATTTTTATACCATAAAAGTATAAAAATTTTTAAGTATTTTAAAATTTCCATAAGGAGTTCTACTCCTCTAACTGCGAGCAAAATTTTGTTCTCAGGAAATCAGAAAAAAAAAAATAATAACAGGTTGGTTGAGTTGCGAATAATTTACTTTCATACAAAGTACGAGCCAGATTTTAGCAGTTTGAAGCTATAGTAGGATCACAACAGTAGAAACTGAATTACATCACAGCTAATAATTATGATTGCATATATGTAAGAACACCTCTTAAGTATAAACCTTGACAAAAACTACTAACAAACTGCTGAACAAAATTGAATAACCGCAATTTCTTTTTTCTTTTTGTTTCCAGACAGTCGGATTATTACAATTTCGTTAAATTAAAGTTTCGGATTTCAATTAAAATTTTTTCAGGCTGGAAATTTGAGTTGGTTATTTCAAAAGAATTCTATGATTCTTATTAGTATTATTTGAAGTGTTTAGGTTTGTTAGGTTTGTTGAAGAATCAGTAAAAAACAAGTTGTGTCTTCGCTTCGATTCGAACCTTCCGATTACCAGCTGGACGATTATAACACAAAGACGGCACGCCTTCGATGGAGAAGAAGTCACCTTACATGTTTGTCTTATTCATTCGGCCGCTGATGAGCAAAACTTCATTTGAAAAAGCAGAAAAGCAATGACTATTGTTTGAAAATTTAAGAGAAATTTATATGTTTCATGTTCAAAACATTTTGATCAATTTCGTAAGAAAAATATATAATAAGACGAAAGCAGAAATTTTTTGAGGAGAACAAATGTTCGGAGGCCCAGACGCAGCAATGTTCGCTGAATAGTACTTTGGGAGACACTTTTGGTAGCCCCTTGGTTCATTTTGGTGGTCAGTTGCTCAACGGTAGCCCGTCTATCTGCCCGAACGCATCTCCGCAACCGTCGTTCGCCTCTGTCATCTATGGCCCGTGGTGCACCACATTTGCCACGTCGCTGATTTTGGACAGTCCCATTTTGCCATGCACGGTACACTTTTACCACGGCGGCACGCGAACAGTTCACAAACTCAGCCGTTTCGGAAATGCTTCCACCCTTGGCCCGAAAGCCAATGATCATGCCCTTTTGGAAATCGGATAAATCGCTTCGTTTCTGCATTACGCCAACGATTGAAATGTTTTCCGAAGCCCTCACACACCCTTTATATACGCTCAACTGCACTGTGCTGCCACCTGCCTTCTGTGATTGGTTATTTAACTCTGACATGGAAAGTACGTGGTGGTCACATTAATGTGACTGGACTGTGTATTTAATTACATGGCCTAATATCAGTATATATTTTGTAAAAGTTAATTTATGAGTCTGGATTAAAAAGATATTTGTACGCTTGTTGCAGATAATAAATATCTTGTCCAAGATATTAAATATCTTTCACTGTAATTTGTATGATTCTTCTGTCCATTTAATGGTTATAATTTCACTTTCGAATGATGTTATCTTTCATGCACCGTCTCCTTTTCTCCAATTTATATACTACTATACCGCGTGAGAGAATTTTCAAATTCCTTACCCCATGCTTTCGTAGTATAATTGGTAATACGTCTAGCTAGAGATCGGGAGGTCCAGAGTTCGAATCCTGGAAAGGGCATGCCTGTTTTCTCATGATTCCTACGCTGAAATGCCTAATGACTCTGCACACTGATTTGTTTTCTCGTTATTGAACGGTATTCTAACGATCAAATACTCAGATACGAGCGAAACACCTTTCCTTTCAGATATTAATTCATAATTGAAATACAGAAATACTAATTCATAATTCCAGATACTTCAATTCATAACTGAAATACAGATATTCATAATTGAAAACTTACAGATATGTGGGATCGTCGCCTATTATGTGGAAGGGAGAAATTCTTTATTATGAGATCAAAATCAATAGATGTGTTAAATTTTTTTATTGAGTTTGATAATTTGAATTTTTATTGAGTTTGATAATTAGTTGATTCTATATTACCGGTCAATCTACGTTGAGAACACTGAATATAGTGGAAAGTGTATGCGTCCGCCGTAGAATATAGTTCTATTATTTCGAGGTGTTATATAGTAAAAATTACGCTATGAAATATAAATCTGATGAGTAAAGAGAACGGAATGAAAATATTGTGTGAAACTATAGATTACGTTGCATTCAGCTTTTTATTTAAAAATTTGCTAATAGTATCATGTCAATCATTCGATGACCAATAGGTACACATCCTTTTTTTTGGCATTATTGGCGAAAATGCAAATTCCAGCAACTCCGTCCTTATCCCACTCTGGATGAAAAAGGCATATTAAAGCATTCATTCATTCACTGATCGGGAGGAGAGAAAAGGAATTGTTATGGCATCTGTTTCTTCTTTGATATAAGTGTATAACTTCAAAATCTCATAAGGCTGGAAAATCGCTGTGCAGTTCAGCTAAGATTATCGCTTTAAATACTTTTATCATATTAGGAAGCTTTTTCTTAATAAATCAGGTAACGAAATCGTTACTTTTGCTGCTTATTTGACTAGTGTTTCTGTGACAAGCATAAATCGCATGACATCCGACCTGAAAGAAAAAGGTGAATTTTCAACTTCGGGGAAAAAAACAACCTCTGAAAGTCGGCACATGTAAAATTGAATTAAACGACATGATGAACTAACTTAAGGAAAGATCACAGTTTCTTCTTAAGGTATGAGCCGTGAAGAGGTCGTTCTAGCCTTGTACGTGTCTTCAGGTTAGATTGTCGTGAAGTATAGTAATAACTTCCATGCATCCGAATCTTTTAAAAAGTATTTGCAATTTTTTTCTTATTCCAAAAGAGCACTGAAAACTTTCTAAATCCTAACAGCAGTGCACTCACGCCCTAATCTCCAGCATACTTACTTTTGCATTACATATTGACTCCACTTCTTTTTGTGCCTTTGATTTTCATTTATTTCGATAGTAAAAGAATGTGATCATTCAATAATATAATAGATCAATTCACTTATTCCTAATTTTCCTTTGAAAAAAAATCTTTTATGGTTTTGCTTATCAAAGCGCTTTTATCTTTTGAAGCTTATTTATGTATATATACAAGTTGGAATGGTTAGGTGAGATTGCTTCTGGTTAGTATGCTCATATTTTTCTTTAAAAATTTCAGAAATTGTGCAAATAAAATCAATTACAAATTTCAGTAAGTTACATGTAGTTGGTAGCCATGCTAGCAAACAAGTCGTACGAATGTACTAAGATGTTTAAAAGAGACACAAAGTTACGGATTATCAACACATGTGCTCAGTCTATTGTATTTAGCTTCTACATAAAATCAGACTGAGTGGGACAGCACCTGTCCTAAATCACAAAGCTTAATCACATTCTTTTATTACTGAGCCCGTTTTACTTTGAATGTAGTTTAGGAGAAACTCAGTGTAAAAAGTGACGTATTGTGGAACATGGATTTATCTTCAAACGTGGTCATTTCAAAGTATGATTTATCATCTGACATTAGACCAGGCAAATGTGTGTGCCGTGAACGTAAGTCAGCTGATTAAAGTTCACGTTTACAGAGTGTTAAATGTTACTATACTTTCTTTAGTATTCGCAATACTAATTTGCATTTGGGATGTAAACTAGTAAAAGTATCCGAATAATCTGTTCCGGGTTCTAAATTTTTGTTTAATTTTTTTGCTCTTCTGTCATGTTTTTACACAAATTTTACACAAGTTGTTAATTCACAAAAATACTAAAGAACTGAAAAATATCAAAATGTTTAATTTAATTATTTTTTGTTTTGAAGCTGTGGATGGCAACAATTTGTAAAGCAATTTAAAATGAAATACTATGTTTTAAAACTTTCATTTTGGGAAAAAGGTAAGATGTTATTTCGATATATTTAAAACTAGGAATTTTAAAGTCCCAATAATACAGTGCGTAGAATGTTATAAGCCTTATTATAATGATCTAATTTTATGATTTACATTCTGTGAACTCTTTTGATGTTAAGGGCGAAGAGAAAAGAATGTTTGTGACGTGGACGTGTAGCTGTAGCTAGCAGTATTTCGCAAATAATAACTACGTATTTTCTTATTTAACAAAAAGAACTTCAATTAACACATTATATTTTAAATGTATTCGTTCATCTCCCATTTTTTGTGCTATTGTTGTTTTCATTCTGAACTATTGACCAAAGATTATGTTTAAAAATAAGCATATGTACGTAAGAAAATTAAAATAAATTAACATTTCGAGTTTACACTACTACAAAGGCGTTCAGTTAGTCAATATTGTTACGGATTTTATATTTATTTAGCTATTTTTAGTAAAATTGTAATTAATATTGTTTTATTTTCCAGTGCAATGCAGCTCGTGACGAAATTTAAGAGAAAGCTACGCCGAAAATATAAAAATACGCATTGCGCATTTAATAAATAGATATCTCGTATTTGTTTTTGCTATCCAAAAAAATCGAGAAAATACCAGCATGGTCTCGTGAATGATTAAAAAGCTTATAAAAGCTAGAGGAAAGCATCTCAATTCAGTTAAAGTACTGCTATTGCAGTAGATAGCCTGCATAATCACGCAAGTATCAATGTATCAGCTCAATTGTTTTATGCGAACTGTTGTTCTTTACTTAGTGCTGTTATTGATTGTAGCGAATTCGCGGTGAGATCGAATTAGCTTTTTCTGTTTTGAATTGAGTTCTATTTAACGCTTTAGTAGTTCAAAATATAACTGCTGTGAGATATTGTGATGTTGTACAAATATCTCTGACGAAATATTTCAGCATTTTGTTTTATTTCTTGTGAAAAGAATAAATTTTATTAACTTTTTAACGACTTGTGCATTCAATCCATTGCGAACCCGTACGCACGCAACTCTTCTTGGTGTCAGACGTGGGATTTGAATGCCAATTACTAGAGTGATGGCAGAACAATTAAGGCAATTTATAGCAACCATTCTGCTGAAAAAATTCTGCTTATTGTTTTTGTTGCAAAATTTTTAATAGTTTCAGCAACATAAAATTGAGTAGTTCTGAATTTAATGACTGGAACCGTTTAAGCACTTAAAACTTCATAAAAAAATAAAACGCATTTCCGAAATCTACATCTTTGGTCCGATTTCTTAGAACGATTAAGAAAGAATGAACCTGTTGATTCGGAATTTCAAATATTAAAAAAAAGAGACTAAGCATTAGCGCGATGTTATTGAAAGAAATATCTATGCCATTCAATTTTTATCCAAACAAAACTTAGCCTTCCTTGGTTCAAGTAACAAATTATTCGAAAGAAATAATAATTTCTAAAGTGTATAGAAATGGTCACAAAATTTCACCCTATAATGTCGTTATATATTAATAAAATTCAAACTAAAAATATATGTTTCATTACCTTGGAGATAAAATTCAAAATGAAACAATTAGCTTACTAGGGATAATATAAAGCAAATTATTTTAAATAAGGTCAAACAGGCAAAGTATTTTTCTATTTCACTTGATTGTACCCCATTAAGAGCAGATATCAATTTGTATGGGCTATCTTAATTTAGAAAATACAGGCATGAGTACTGAAGAAAGGTTTTTAATATTTTGTGTAACAACAGGCACGACCGGACGAACAACATTCTTATTAAAGACTTTAGAGGAAAATGGTTTAGATACTAGTAATTTACGCGTCTGAGAATACGACAGTGGTTCAAACATGAGAGGTAAACAGTTTTCGAGTAATTATGCTCAAATCGTTGCTTTTCCGATTAAAAAAGTCAACCTAAGTTTAACATAATATGTAACTGCACTTACCTTTTTTATATAGAATAACAATAACAACAAGCAATCACAAAAAAGATAAATGTTGCCCAAATTACTACGATTGCAACAGTAGACACAAAATAAGGATTAAGGAATTTGTCAAATGCGTTTACCCTTACACAAGCATCGGCATCATGTTTTCACTTTCAAGTAAGACAAAAGAGAACGCCAGAGACGAACTCCTGCCTTGGTTATAACTTTCGGTCAAAGAAGACAGTGTGCTAGGAGGAAGAGGCACTCAGACCTGGCAAGCTCGAGGCTGCATTAACCCCTACAGGCGATCCAAGAGGCCGCTAACCTATCAGTCGAGCCGCCGAGCTAAGCTGAGTCGACAGGAATACTCAGCAACTCACAATCCATGTCCCCGTCCCGGAGGAATGGTAAACACATCTGCCATCAACAAAGGCTTCAACCCTGGACAGCAGAACAAAGTCACTTAAACACTGTCAGACAAACCGGGCCACCAATCTGGCCTGCTAACACTACGTCATGGTATACAGACATCGGCTTTATGCACCCTCGAGGGGAAAACAAGGAAGGATATGAATATGCACTTTTGAGGCTCTAGGCGCCCGCTGGAAACTACAAGCAGTTTAAAGGCACGCTGAATTCGTCACTTCACCGACGGGGGTGTTTCGCTTCGGACAACCATGAATATCTGATCATATAGCTCCACCACAACCAACAGAACGGACAAAACAGTACCATATGGTCCCTGCCGAACCTGAAGCAGCCATTGCCGGAGATGACTCCATTCCTGAGGAAAATGAGTTTAAACACTCGTTTCCGAGACTTTCTAAGTACAGATACTAATCAGTAGCTTCCCAGGTTTTACCTGAATCGACTACCGGAAGAACGTTCAAATAAGACAAGAATTTTCCTCTTCAGACAGGCAGCGAGGTGGATTGCCTGCTTTAGTGATTGCCCGACGCCTTTTTCACTCGGCGCCGTCGTGCGCCGAACGACCTTGCACCTATTTTCCGCACGGGCCTGAGCAAAAGGGATCCTCACCTCGTAACGCCGACGCGTTGTCTGAAAGACCCGGCTCAGAAAGCTGCCGAAGTCATACTAGGGTCGAAGAGAAACCCGAGACTACCGGCAATTCTCCATCCCAGATGCTCATTGGTCGTGACCTTCGTCTGCCTAGTGATCTCTTGTTTGGTCGCCCTCCTGATGCAAAGAACCTCTATGTAAAGAAGGAAAGGCTCCATGGACGTAATGTAAACCACTTTGTCTGCAACGCCGCTACAAAGAAAAGGGAACATTCGCCAAGGGATTTGGCGACGGAATCTGTTGGCGAGAATTTCTCCTCTATGATGTGCCGGTTCTTTGCTACCTAGCCGACATTTTCCCCCTCCGCGACGTGTATAGGAAATTGAGGAACACGGGTTAAGACGAATTGTTCTTTGACTTGTCGCGATAATTTAAACTCGGAAATGATGAAATATTAGGTGAAGTTTCACTTTCACTGGCTGTTGAACTTCCATTGTCCATATCGCTACTTGAAACCAAAGAACCTATTATTTGTTTAAACTCTTGCTAAACGTAACGGTCGAACCTGTCCAAACCAACTTCGACATTCAGCTTCGAGCTTTGGCGCTTTTTGGCGACAGATATTTCACCCATGCGCAGTTGTTTCCCTTTTCGTTGGAAGGGAGCCACTTCTGCTTCTGCGAAGTTTTCCTTCTTAACAGTACATATTCTTTGCCTGATGTGCCTTCATCACCTGAGGAATAGGCCCAAGATCTCCAGGCCTGGTTTGAAGCGATGCACAATTTTGCGCGAGAGCGTGTCAACATGACAGCGTAGAAGATGAAGACCCGATACGACACGAGAGCTGCTGAACATCAATTCAACGAAGGAGACAAGGTGTGGTTGTGGAATCCGACTCGACGCAAAGGGCTCTGTCCTAAACTGCAGTCACCTTCGGATGGTCCGTGCACAGTCCTAAACAGGATGATCGACGTCGTGGTTCGGATCGAACTCTAAGCCTAAAGTCGTTTATTACGACAGGTTCACTCCTTACTATGGCCATAGTACGTAGTGTGTATAATTGTAAATAGCATGAGACCATGGTCGTTTTTGTATTTAATATTTGATAGTATTTGATTTGAATTTGACAGTATTTGATTTGTATTTGATAGTATTTGATTTGTATTTGACAGTATTTGATTTGTATTTAGCGTTTGATAGTATGCGATTTGTTGAAAGTTACTTATTGCAATTATTGTTTATGTTGTTATTGTTATGTAATGTTTATTACTGCCTTGATGCCTTAGTTGTAAGTTTGGCCATAGTACGTAGTATATATAATGTAAATAGTATCAGACCATGGTCTTTTTTGTTTCTAAATTTGATTTAGTATTCGATAGTATTGGATTTGTTTTAAGTTACTTATGTTTGTTATTGCATTGATGTCTTAGTTATAAGTTCGACTTCCTGTCCAGGGATTGTACTGCCCGGGATGTGCAGTCCTTGGGAAGGGGGCAGTGTTACGGATTTTGTATTTAATTTGCTATTTTTAGTAGAATCGTAATTAAAATTGCTTTATTTTCCCGTGCAATGCAGCGCGTGACGAAATTCAAGAGAAAGCTACGCCGGAAAAGTAAAAATACAAGAGCGTGTGCATTTAGCATTTAATAAATAGATGTCTCGTAATTGTACTCTGTTGCTATCGAGAAATGATCTCGTGCTTGATTAAAAAGCTTATAAAAGGTGGAGGAAAACATCTCAATTCAGTTGTTTTAAGCGAACTGTAGTTGTTTACTTAATGCTGTTATTGACTGTAGCGCATTTGCGGTGAGATCGAATTAATTTTCTCTGTACTTTGAATTTGAGTTCTGTTTATATTTTAGTAGTTTAAAATATAACTACTGTGAGATATTGTGATATTGTACGAATATCTCTTAGGAAATATTTCAGCATTTTGTTTTATTTCTTGTGAAAAGAATAAATTTTATTGACTTGTGCATTCAATCCATTACGAACCCGTACGCACGCAAGATTATTGTTACGTGCGTACGGGTTCGTTATATATTGAATGCACAAGTCGTTAAAAAGTTAACAAAAATTTATTCTTTCCACAAGAAATAAATTAAAATGCTGAAATATTTCTTCACAAATTTTCGCACAATAACACAATATCTCAAACGTTTAGCAAAAACTCAGTTCAAAACAGATAAAATAGTTCTATCTCACAGCGAAATCGCTACAATCAATACAGCATTAAGTAAACAAACAGGAGTTCGCTTTTTACAGCTACAAGTATAACAGCAACAACAACAACTAACTCACTAACTACTGAGATGAGGTGTTTCACCTCGGCTTTTAAAAGCTTTTTAATTATCAGTAGAACAATCACGATATTTCTAGATTTTTCTGGATGGCAACAGTAATTACGAGATATTTATTTATCAAGCATTAAATGCACGCGCTCTTTTATTTTTATTGTTATTTTTTTTTCCGACGTAGCTTTCTCTTCAAAAATCGT
>KK113665.1:48961-64628 GCA_000611955.2 Stegodyphus mimosarum | reverse complement strand
GAACCATGTACTTAAATTTTTTTCTCCCTTTTTATGATAATAAATGGCTCTTTTTTTGTTGCAATCATTTAAATACACTCATGTTTCATCTATTGTGACAATTGTTTTCCATTTTCTTTGGATAAGTGTTTCTCACATAGAATTCTGCAGCGTGTCCTGCGTTGAGCGAGATGTCTTGGAAGAAGACGATGCACATTGCGTTTTTTCGTTTTCTTAAGATTTAAATCAACGTTTATCATTTTGTTTACAGTGGACACCGAGCATTTTAATGGTTTTGCAACTGTTCTTTGACTAGGGGGATTTTCTTTTAACATTAAACAACGTACCTTAGAAGATGTCCGTTTTTTCCTTGGATACTTGTTTGGAATTTTTGTCCCACTTGATGCTCCAATTTCCCGTTTTTTTTTCTTTCTTGTTGATGATATTACCTATCGACGCTTTAGACATCACAAAACCATGACTCTCACATCGTTTTTGGATAACGGAGTATGCATATTTCTCTTCGGAAAGAGCGTAAATGTAGCCTTCGAACCACTGCTTTGTTGAATTCGCCATTTTGAATAAAAACAAAACTTTCAAGCCACAGACGATAATTTTGACTTTTAAAAACATAGTACAATTGCAATTACTTCTTTTGCAACAAGCGAGTTTTTATTACCGCTTACCAAAATCGTTTAAAATATGTGCGAACAGCCTCTGTATAAAGCAAAGTACTGAAATCTTTCTCTGGGATGTTTGCAATTGAACGATCTATCAAAATATATGAGAGACAACACTTCCATATGATCTAGGTCTGATAATAGAGCGGAAATAAGACGACTATTAAGTATTCCTTCAATCTGATTTTCACCGTAAAGAAACTCTTATAAAGTTAAATTTGCATTGCCCACAAAACACTTTAAATGGTACTCGAAAGTCTTCAACCTAGTTTCACACAGTTCTCCAAAATTCGGGGATCGGGGAGGAATAAAATTCCATTCAATACCTTCTGTTGCTAGCTATCCCGTTAGTATCTCATCTGGCTATTTAATAATATTGTAAAGTTTCCTTAGTTCATTGTGAGCTCCAATAAATGTTTTATCATTATCATTATCATCTCCAATAAAAATTTTATCATTATAATTTCATCATTTATTATTTTATTATTATTTATTATTATAATAATTTGCTACTCTTAACATGTCTAGAAAAGGATCTTTTTAAGGTAGCAATAAAAGGTTCAGATGTAAGATCTGTAACTAATTCTAAATACCTGGCCCCAGTTAAGAAACAGATGAAAATACAAACATAGATTTTATCATAAACACCTTTTATTTGGTGCTTGTATCTGAGACAGAAAGGACCACAATCCAATGCCTGTGCCATTAAAAGCATAACTCTACTTTGAGGGCCATAGGCTTTCCCAATGCTAACGCACACTGTGTCCAGATACAGATGTCAATCATGGGAAAAAAACAGTAACAATAATGAAGTTGTACGTCTTAATAGATGTGATATATCAGCAGAAGAGAAACTTTTCAGTAAAACTGAAGGTTTCAAAGACGAAACTTACTTTCCTGTTCTGGGCACTTAAATCTTTGAACTGACAATACGTGCAGAGACGTATTAACAGACTTAACATCTGTTTTCTTTCTCACACAGTTCAAAACAATTAGTTTTGATCCACTTGTAGAGTTCCTATAAGCCTCTGCCTATACGCAGATGCCTATAAGCTTATATTAATGTCCTATGGACCCTACTAGGAAGCGTTATCATCTGGAAGCGAGTTAACGCTTTAGTCTGAAGCAAAGACTAGTCGTATGAAGGTTAAAATAACCTTTTTATTTAACTCTTAACAGAAAGCACTGCTCGTGCGGCAGACAAACTCTGCTACTTTCGGATATTTAAATTAACAAATTAGGTAGGTAGGTATAATTGTTGAGACCAAAGTGAAAGACGCTTCCATGACACGACATTGTAAGATGCAAACTTTTATAAATAATCCCATCTGTTTCCATCTACGAATGTGATCATTTTATAGTGTGTAGTAACTATTCGTGTTTTCATTAAATATTCAAGTTATTTATAAATCGGACTAGTCTATTAAAACCATTTGCTATGGGATCCCACAGCCATCTCTGAAATAAATTCACAGATATCAAGAATAGGAAGTCCCGATCCCATAGATTATGGGCGCTCAGGCCGCGATGAGCCTAGGAAGAATCACGACGAAAATTATGAGAGAGCGAGTTCCATATCGTTACTTTTAAGAATAGTGCTCCACTGTATTGTTAGTCAAGATGACTACTTTAAAGTATATTCTAGTATTTCTAATTCTTTAAGAACTGCTTCGGCGAATTCTATTAAACTTTTACATCAAACTATATTTGGAGGTGATAGGAAAATACAGCGAGACTGCGTAACTTTTGTGGTATTCCATCTGATTTTAATTTTTGCAGAAACGAAACAAAAATGACTTCAGACTTTCACTACAAACGATTTTATCTTTGTGTGTAATTTGTTACATCTTAATTATGAGCCAAATGCTGATAAAGACTGTGATTTAACATTGAAGAGTCTTTGTGATTTTAAGCTTTTAAAATCCGAAAGTGATGACGATGGTGAGTTATCCGAAAAAGAAAGCGTTCGTGATTTCGAGATTCCGGTAAGAATGACGATGCCAATTCAGTTCACAGAGAATCACTTTCCATAAATAATTCATCAAAACATTATGACGCCTAGTAATATTTTATTACAGTTTTATGACATTTTAGAAAGTGTTTCAGAATTTAAGGTATTGTTACATTTCCGGTTGGATCATTCATTTGCGATCTAGAAGAATCTTTTAAACTACTATTTAAGTTATCTGAATTACAAAAGATTGTGTTTGCTAAAAAACTGCTTACTGGTTCTGCTAAAGTATTTATTCGGTCTTTGAAAAGTATTATGTCATGGGACAAGTTAAAACAAAGTATTTTATCTCAGTGTGGTTCTGAAATAGGCGGTGCACAACCTCATAATTTGTAACAGAATGGACATTTTACCAGGACTGAGTGTTCTGTGCATGTTCTTTGGAAACATTTTGAATTACTTACGAGGGTTCTTCTTCTCAAGTCCTGAACTGGAACAGGGAACGGAAAATACGCTATGTTCTGGTGTAGCAATTGTGCTGGAGAATAACTGCAAGTGAAAGGGATTTGAAATCCTCTTTTATTAAATCACTATTATTTACTCACTTCCCAACTCGGGAGAGATACAGAAAGTAAAAGACCGCACTTGGGCCTAACTTAACAATCAAATAAATTTAAACTAAATCTAAATAGAAATTCAATCAAACTTTGCTCACAGAGCAATTCGCGGAGTTTGGCCTCTAACTGAAAGGGTGCGTAGCAAGATATACTAATACTAGCGCACTTCAATTTGTTTCAATATGCAATCACGTAGTAAGCACTATGGCTTATAAATTTAGCTGCTAGCTGGTCAGGCGAACGTTGAGCAGACTGACCATGATCTGAGACTAAAGCTCTCTCACACTAAGAGGTTTCTACCTCTGATTTAAATAGTACTTGGCTGTACTTCAAAATTAGCATAAGCTGAAAACGCGCGCTTCTTCTGACGGGAAGTTGAAACAGAGAGGAGATAGAAAGATTTAAATTAAAATAAAATTTGGTTAGTTTAACTAAAACCTTACATACTTCCCGCCAGAATTGCGATAGTTAAACTACTGTGGTCCAAACGGACCATGTTGAAACTCGCAATTCTAAATAAATAGTCGAAATTTAACTGTTCTAAACTTAGGCCAACTCTTACAAGGCAATATCTGTTTGTGAAAAGTTTTCTTTTTTTTACAGATGAAATTTTCTTGAACAACAGTCTTCAACATTTGTTTTCCTCTAAGTCTTACTCCTTCCAGCAAAATCTGGAAGGAAAGGAATTTTAGTAAAACATAATAACAGAAAATTTCTAGATGCAGTTCTTTATTTTTACCTGTGTAAATTCGCACACACACATTATCATTCAAGCACAATTAAATTCTTCCCCCAATGCTCTCTCACCGGTGTTGGATGCAAAGCAAACCGCCATTGCGGGTTTTCTGTGTTCGGGGTGTTCAAATCTTCCACCTACGATCGACTAACATTAGTTAGAACTTGACATACGAGACCTCAAAAGACGCCCTATAACCAGCTAAACCTGAGGTTCTCACTAGGTTTATGTCTAACACTTTAAGTGTATTTGGTGGAGAGCCTATTTAACACTTGCATTCTAAAATTACTCAAACTAACTTTTCATGCATACAATTCGCAGTTTGCACACACAATTCACATTGATATTGCACTTAACGTGCATTGCTAGCATAATATTATTTGTTACATTTTATGACACTTTAACAATTTCATAGCAGTCATGAAATACAAATGTAGGTTAAATTTCTAAGCTTACAGCAAGTGCTTCCTATTCCTTTCTCAAGGTACTTTCTTGAAATATCACATTACATTGAATTAATAGTCCACAGACTAAATCGTGGTCTTCAGTTTTCCGATTTTTCATTCTAGACATTTTACAAGTCTTTCGACAAAGCGTCATACAAAATCATTTAGTTAACATTTTTCTTTTCAGCAATTCATTGCTTTTACAAAATTAATCTATTTACAAACATTAAGAATCTACTTTACACACATTAAGTAATTTTAAGTCTTTAAGAATTACAAATTCTTTTCAACAAAAACATTTTTCTTTCAATATGAGAACTTATCGCCCACTTGGCGTAAAACTCTACCTCGCTTGAGGTAAAATCGACCCTGCAACTTGCAGTACACTCAAAAATTAACTAAACTTTTGAATACGAAATTCTACTTATCTTATTGTGATCATCCATCCTTTTCTTGGCCCAATCCTTGAAAGTTGTGTGTGTTGCAGCTTGGTTCCTCGCCTTTGGTTGTTGTTCCTTGGGAGCTTGCTCATCTCTTTTCCTTTTGAAATTCCGTCGTTGTATCCTTGGATATTTCCCTTGAAGAAAAGGTTGCTCTGCTGGTCGTTTGGTGGACTGGGCCCTTCTCTCCTGGGCCCTTGTTCGTTGCTGGTCCTGGTTCCTGCTGTATTCGGGACGTTGATTCTCAGGCTGCAATCGACGTTTCTTGCTTCTCAGGCACCTGTCCGATGATTCCGCAGTTCTTTTGGATACATTGGGCTTTCCTTGCCCATTCTGCTTTCTTCTCTTGGTATGCTCGTAGGTCCGTTCGTAGATCTGGTCACCTGCATCGTGAGACTTTCTTTTGAATCCACATTTTTGGTTCTTATTTCTACTTTGTTGAGGGGGAGCTTTCTTTTTCTGCCTTTTCGATGCCGTTGTAGCTGGTTCCTGCTGTTTTTGCTGAAGTACATCTTCCTGGCTAGTCGATTGCCTCGGATCCTGAAACAAATCTTTAAATATTTCCATTTTATATCTATTATAGTACGGCTTGATTTGGTCCACATTCGCCGTCATTGTGTGACCATCATTTCTTTTTAATATAACCACTGCCTTTGTAACTTTCTCTATTATGTAAGGTCCTTCAAAACGCGGAAAGAATTTCCCCACCTTTTCTTCTGGGGCATTTGACAAGTTATGTTTTATTTTCAGAACTTCATCTCCCACATTGTACTTGACCCCTCTTCTTTTTTCGTCATAATATAATTTTTGTTTTCTCTGGGCCATTTCTATATTTCCCGTCGCTTCCCGTATCAACTTTTGTATATCACTTATTTTAAATTCTTCTGCCCTTTCCTGGACAAAGAAAAGTTTATCTAAGGGTGTCAAAATTTTTCTTCCAAGAAACAGTTCAGCGGGTGTTTTTTGTGTAGTATCGTGTTTGGCGGTCCTAAGGGCAAATGCAAATTCATTTATATGGCTATCCCAGGTAGAGTGATAGTTTTTCACATAACTTCGAATTATTTTCACTACATTTCTATTAACCCGTTCCGCTATGTTTGACTGCGGACGATACGGGACCATCTTTAGATGACGTATGCCCAGTTTTGCACACATTTCCTCAAAAATATTACTAACAAACTGGGGACCATTATCGGAAATAACTTTTAGGGGCGCCCCGTATTTTAAAATATACTTATTTAGAATTGAATCTACTACAATTTTTGCAGACGCGCGTTTTAACGGAATTAACTCTAACCATTTGCTAAAATGATCCACTATAACTAAAAGATATCGGCTTTTGTTAACTTTACTTCGAGGGTAAGGTCCAAGTAAATCGATGCCTATTATTTGATTTGGGAATTCTGATTTAATACTATTTAGGAACCCGGCCGGGCGGAAATTAACATAATTATTTAATTGACATGTTGGGCACGACTGGACATACGCCCTAGTAAACTTTTGCAGTTCTGGAAAGAAAACTGCCTCGCGAACTCTCTGAACAGTTTTTCTTATACCTAAATGAGCCGAAATGGCACAATCATGCAACTCTTCTAATACATTCAACCTCATGCTAGCTGGGATAACCGGTCTATATTCATGATTCTCATTAGTAGCTTTCGTATAGAATAACAGTCCGTCAATTAATTCGTAATTTTCGGCCCTATTTCTTATCGGCACAATATCCGGATGATTGAAATTCTCAGGGTCGGCCAAATAATTGTATATATTTTTGAACTCCGGATCTTTTTTGAGTTCGGCTATTACTGTTTCACGAGAATCTAATACTTTGGATGTTAACATGGCTATCTTAATTACACTTCCATTTTCATCTAAGTTAATTCTGCTTAAAGCATCTGCCACAACATTTTCTTTTCCCGGCGTATGTTTAATTATTAGGTTATATTCCTGTAATTTGAGAGCCCACCTTATTAATCTGGGTGATAAATTTTTTCCAGAATAGAGTCTAGTGACCGCCGCGTGGTCGGTATATACAGTTACTGGAGAACTTCCAAAGAACACACGAAATTTCTGTACTGATGCTAACACTGCGAGAGTTTCTCTCTCTGTTGCGGAATAGTTTCTTTGGGTTTCATTTAATGTTCGGCTGAAAAAAGCCACGGGCTGACCATTTTGGGAAAGCACTGCACCAATCGCGAAATCTGAAGCGTCCGCTGAAATCTCTAATCCTTTATCCCCTTCTGGAAATTTTAAGACGGGAGCTTGAGTCAATGCGTCTTTCAATTTTTGAAACGCCAAGTTGGCTTCTGCTGACCACGAAAACCTAGCTTTTTTTCTTTTCAACTTTAGCAGTGGCTCAGCTATTTTTGCAAAGTCTTTAATGAAAGCCCGGTAATATGAACACATCCCGAGAAACGACGATAATTTCTTCGCTGTTTTAGGAACAGGATAATTTCTAATGGCTACTATTTTTGACTGATCCGTTTCGATTCCCTTTTGGGAAATTTTAAATCCTAAATAACGTAACTCTTTTGCGGCAAATTTACATTTAGACGCATTTATCTTTAAACCAGCTTCGTTTAACAATGAAAATACTTTTCTTAAATCTTGTAAGTGTTGTTCTAGAGTACTACTCGTAATTATAATATCGTCTAAATATATGAAAGTGCTTTTACCAAGGACTGGTCTTAAGACGATGTCCATACATCTTTGGAACGTTGCCGGCGCGCCGGATAATCCGAACGGCATTCTAAGAAATGCGTACGTACCAGATTTCGTTATGAACGCGGTTTTGTGTACGTCCTCGGGTTTTACCCCAATCTGAAAATAGCCACTCGTGAGATCTAATGTAGTCATGTATTTTGTAGACGAAATATTTCGAATAATTTCTTCAATTATCGGCAACGGATATACAGGATATTTTGTAACTGAATTTAACTTGCGATAATCTATAGCAAAACGCCACCGCTTCGGGTGCGTAATCGGGTAATCATTATTTTTCTTACACAGGACAACGGGGCTAGCATAACTGCTAGAAATTGGCGTGATGATTTTATTCTTTAACATCTCTTTAATATGATGTTCAATTATTTCTTCTTTTACCCTGTCATATCTATATGGCTTTTGCCTAACTGGCTGAGCGTCCCCCGTGTCAATGTCGTGGTTCACCACCTGCGTAAACCCTGGTACATCACTAAATAAATTTGCAAAGTGACTTACCAGACCTTGGATTTTCTCTTTTTCCTCTGCTTGTAAATGTTCCAAGTCCAGCTGCGGGGGCTTATCATTCTTCGCTTCAATTGGCTTCATATTTAATGTTAGTTCTCCCCCCTTGAAATCAATTTTTGCTTCTGCCAAACTAAAAAAGTCCACACCTAGAATAATACAAGTCTGCAGGTTACGCACAATATAAAACAGGATTCTTACCTGTTCGTTGTTGATACGCACGAACAATGGTACTTTTCCTAAACAGCTACATTTTTCTCCTTGGGCCGCTATGACATCCGTGTCTCTTGCACTAAAAATTCTGTAACGTCGAAAGTGCTTCTTAAAGAATCTTTCCGATACGAAGCTGCTTTGGGCTCCTGTATCCAAGAGGGCTGTCGCCGGTATGTTGTTGATTAGAACTTCAATCTTCGGCAAACTCAAATTCTTAACGACCACGGTGTTTAAATTGATTTTGGAAGGGTTTTGCGCTGCTTCGGACTTCTTCACCTTCCTCGAAGAAATCCCTCTTAGTTTAAATTCTTTTTCTTCTGGTTGCCCTCGGAATCTTTGCTTGTTCTTCTATTAAATTCCCTTCGTTCGCCGCTCGCTTTAGGAGACACATCTTTCTTCGGCCATTGCTTCGCCTTATTCCCGTAACTTTGATTTTGCTTTTGCTGCGGTCTTGGCGAACTCCACTGACTTCTTCGCTCAAATTGGCGTCGTCGTTCGTTGTCGGCTGTTCTTCGGCTTTCAAATTGTACCGCGAGCTCAAATAATCTGTCTAATGTTGTTGGATTTCTTAGTTCGATGAAATCTTGAACTTGGGGCAGTAGCCTAGGAAGTATAACTTGAATAATTTCAGGATCCGGGCGACTTCCATACAAAAGCTTGAAAACTTGAATTTTTCTCAAAATAAAATTAGACAAATCTTCTATTTTTTCTTGATATCGACTAAAGAGTTCCGCTTCCAGTCTGGCTCGATCTCGTACTACGGGAAATGCTTTCATCAAGGAATTCTTGAAATTTTCATACGTATATGTGGGGCTTCCTGATTCCCCCAAGAGATTCTTTCCAATGCACTTGAACCAACTTAGCGCTTGGCCCTTCAAAGCGCTGGTAGCAAGAGCGACTTTCTGAAATTCGTGAACTGGATATAGCATGAAGTAGGAGTCTAGCTTTTCCAGGAAATTGATTACGGCTGTCTTGCCGTCAAAACTTGCCGCCGGCTTCATGGCTGCTCTCATGGTTTGTACGATGTAGCCAAATCCTTCTATGCCAGGAGGTGCTATCTCAGGATTTTTGACAGGTACAGCAGGTATCTCAGGTTCGTCTTCTTGTCGTTGAGGCCATCCTCTTCGTTTTGTTCGGGCATCACTATCAGTACTGAGTGTTCTGTGCATGTTCTTTGGAAACATTTTGAATTACTTACAAGGGTTCTTCTTCTCAAGTCCTGAACTGGAGCAGGGAGCGGAAAATACGCTATGTTCTGGTGTAGCAATTGTGCTGGAGAATAAGTGCACGTGAAAGGGATTTGAAATCCTCTTTTATTAAATCACTATTATTTACACACTTCCCAACTCGGGAGAGATACAGAAAGTAAAAGACCGCACTTGGGCCTAACTTAGCAATCAAATAAATTTAAACTAAATCTAAATAGAAATTCAATCAAACTTTGCTCACAGAGCAATTCGCGGAGTTTGGCCTCTAACTGAAAGGGTGCGTAGCAAGATATACTATTACTAGCGCACTTCAATTTGTTTCAATATGCAATCACGTAGTAAGCACTATGGCTTATAAATTTAGTTGCTAGCTGGTCAGGCGAACGTTGAGCAGACTGACCGTGATCTGAGACTAAAGCTCTCTCACACTAAGAGGTTTCTACCTCTGGTTTAAATAGTACTTGGCTGTACTTCAAAATTAGCATAAGCTGAAAACGCGCGCTTTTTCTGACGGGAAGTTGAAACAGAGAGGAGATAGAAAGATTTAAATTAAAATAAAACTTGGTTAGTTTAACTAAAACCTTACAATTTAAAACCTGGTAAATCCCTTTTTGAGTATTTAATTGCAATGCGAGAAATAGCCAGTAGTGGTTCTATTTATGATTCTTCCTTTCTCGATTAAGTAATTAATGGAATATACACAGGTAGCAACAAAATTATTTTGCATGTGTGTAAAACTGTTTCTGATTTTAAAGAGAAATTAGAAATACATGAGAAAATTCGCGTTTCAAATACAAAGCCTAAGGGTATTTAAGCACTAGCACACAAAATAAAGACGCGCTATACTAATGATGGCGAACCTATGCTACAGGTGACACGCAGAGCCTCATCAGCCGGCACGCAACTAAAATATTACTTCCTTAATCAATAATCACAATAAAATGATACTATGCCATTTAAATAAGTGTTTTAGTCTGTTCTTGAACGTTTTACTTACTTACTTATCACGTAATTCCACTGGCATAGGGCCTAAACCTAGATATAAGATTTTCATATATCGCCATACAAATTATATACATATGTATTGACCTAATTTACGACGTTTCAATTGTTTGGGCCAATCATATTACTTGTTACATGGCAAAGAATACGACAAAGTTGAAGCAGCTAATGTTTTCTAAATGAATTCACATTTATTCCAGACTGCCAGTGAGTTTTAATACTTTCATTGTTAAAGAGATTCTAGTTTTCAGATCTAAGCATTTTGAGGTAACTTCTGAATAATTCTAATTTAATACCTTAAACAGAATGTACAGATATAATATAAAAATATGCAATTTGATAATATAGCCAAACACGAAAGATTAGTAGGGAAACAAAGCTTATTCGCATACGCTCAGCCAAAATAAGCCCAATAAAGCCGAAAAGGAGCATATGAAATCTAAAGTTAGAAGTTTAGCAAAGAGCTGTCCGGGTGAACGGTTGCTGCTGCCCCCTGCTCATATTTGTATCTGCAACCATAGATTGTTGATTTGTGAAAATCCAATTCCTTACTATTCGCTAATTAATGTTACCTCTTTTTAGTATATGATCGATTCATATTTAATGCTTCATTTTTAAATTTCGTGCTTTTCTACACTCCAAGTCTTGAACCCTCACAAATGACTCCAGCAAAAAAAGGCAAAGTTAAGCATCGATTAGTGGAAGATCATTTCAAGAAACCTGGACAGGATCATTTGGAGTTATTGAACACAATAGGAAAGCATTATGCATTCTGTATGGGGAAAGTGTTCTGAGTCGCACATCTAGGGTCAGACGGCACTTTAACACCAACCACAAGATTGTTGTCGAACATGATGAAGCTGAATGGAAGCCGTTTATTGAAGGGAAATTGAGGAATTATAATTACCAGAAATTTGGTTTTTGCAATTATCTTTCTAAAACAAACCATCTAACAACGGCCAGCTTTCAGATTTCACTGTACCTGGCCAAACATGGTAAACTGCTCTCCGATAGGGATTTAATCAAAGAAGTCATATTGTCTGGGAGTAATTCCCTTTTCATGATTTTCTAAATAAGGACAAAATTAAACAACGCATCGCTGAGATATCACTTAGCAGAAATACTGTTAAAGATCGAGTTCTGTGGATAGCAAGTGATATTGTTCAGCTGCTCACCACTGACTTACAAAAGGCAGCCTGTTACTCAATGAGCTTGAATGAAAGCACACATATAAATGACCATGCAGTTTTGCGTTATGCTGTTGGTGATACGATGAGAAAAGAGCTGGTTAAATTGGTATCTTTGTCCGAAAGAATACAAGGAATAGATACTGTGATGGAAGTTTTTTTGCAACAAGACATAAGACCAGAAAAAGTAGTTTCAATTACTAGTGATAGTGCGCATTATAGTATGTTGGTAACAATATCTGGTATCATACAGTTCTTCGTTAAAGAAGCAAAATATCCAGTTATTCAGTTTCATTGTCTCATTCACCGAGAAGCTCTTTGTGCTAAGGACAGCTGCAAAATATTAGACGATGTTCTCAAAGGTGTCACCAAAATGGTGAATTACGTCATGGCTTGAGCTCGCCTACAAAAAAGGGTCATTTCTTAATGAGGTTCAAAGCACAGTATAACACTTAGCTTATCTACAATAATGTCCGATGGTTGAGCAGAGGATGAGTTTTAGAGAGATTTGTAAGCTGCTTGGATGAAATTAGGCTATTTTTGAATGAAAAAAGGTCAGGATTATACACAGCTCACTGATATCTGGCATAACAACGTTATGTTTTTTGCAGATTTTACACAACACTTCAATGTACTAAACAAGCAACTGCAAGGCTTGGGAAAAATGGCAGAAAGGATGTTTTGCGATATAATAACATTTGAAAGAAAACTGCATGTTTTTGAAAGAGATCTTAAAAGTAGGCAGTTGAAATATTTTCCAAATCTAAAGATGCAGCTAGAAAATTCTACAAAATTTGCGCAAAATCCTTCAAGTCATGAAGAAATCTACAAGGAATTTTGGAGGATCGTAGCTGCTACAAAGGAAAATTTTAAAGACAGCTTTCTACAGTTCCGTAAGATGGAAACAACCATGTGTTTTCTTACTTCTCCAGATAAATCTAAACTTGAAGAACTTGATCTTTCTTGCTTACAATGATTAGATATTGAAAATCTAGAAATAGAGCTATTGAAATTTCTAGAAAGCTCTACGTGGAAAAAACTCTCTGATCTGCGTGCAATACTTGAGAAGGTGGAGTGTTAAGAGATAGCACAGTGCAGCTCAATTGATAGTTATGAAAATGAAATCCTTAAAGCGTGGAATTCTTCGCCAAATAAATTTAAATCAATGAAAACACTTCGTGTGCTATTCTTACTTTGTTTGGATCATCTTATGTGCGTAAACAGCTGTCTTCAGCTTTGGATTATATCAAATGTGATACAAGAAACAGACTGACAGATAACCTGAGTGCTGCATATGTTGCGCTCAAATTAACGAAGTATGAGCCAAGGTTTGACGAATTATCAGTATGTATACAACAGCAAAAATCCTATTAATTATGCAAAACCAAACTATTACCTGTAATAAAAAGTTTTTTGTATTGTTGAAAACTCTCTTCTTTTTTTTTCTCTTTAAGTCTTGAGACAAGTGTGTGTTGTTTTGCTAAGCAAAACCCCCCTTTTCAGGTTTAATTGGAGTGTTGGCACTTTGCTATAAATAAGTGGGTTTTGGTTGAATTTTGGGCACGCGGCCCCAAAAATGTTCGGACCACTATGCTATACCCGTAAGAGTAAAGAACCAAGGCGTTATAATTGTGGGAGTATAGGTCATAAATTGAACTCATGTAACAATAAGAGTAAAATATTTAAATGTTTCAATTGTAATTTATTCCGACACAAAGCCGTGGATTGTTCCAAAACGTCTCCTAAAAGTATCCAAGATGCCAAAACTGTAACTCCAGTTACTCAGACTTGTCAGAAAGAAATGCATAAAACTGTTGATTTATGTAATTTGTAAATGGATGCTTTAATAGATACTGGTAGTCAAGTAACGTTCATTCTAGAAGATATACGTAAGAAGATAGGTTCTCTTCAACTTAAGCCGGCAAATCTAAGGTTAACGGAATTTGGAAATCGGAAAATTAAGTCTATAGGGAGATTTGAAGGTGAATTCGAAATTGTTGGTACTTCATTTAGATCAAATATTTGTGTTATCACAGAAAACGAAATGTTTTTATACAAGGTGTGTCTGGTCCCGATGTTATATGGCAAGGACAATTAACTGTAAACGGAAAAGGAGTCGAAATAAAAAAATAGCAACCAGAAAACTATTTGATGAGCATTCGTAGTATTTATAATGACGAGGAAATCGATTTAAAGTATATTAAAGACGGGTACATTGAGAGGAAATACTACAATTAGTGACGAATTATAAGCCGAATAAAATAAAAACATCTACCCCGAAGATGAGAATAGTGTTGACAGATCAACTTCCGATCAAACGTGCGCCGAGAAGTCCCCCCCCGCAGAGCAGCGTGAAATTAATAAACAGACTTATGAGTGGTTAAATAAACAAATTATAAAACCAAGCTGTTCAGATTGATTACTCAAGTACAGTAGACTCCCGAGTATTCGGTTCGACTATCCGGCCTCCGTACTATCCGCAATAGTTTTCTTTTATCGTAATTAAATGAGGAACAAATTACATGGCCAAGACGTTGAAAGCAGGCGTCTACTGTCATCCTCCTACGTGCCGTGTGCAAAATTCAGGTTGTGTCAGGAAAAGAGTAGCGTTCCGCTCTTTGTTCATTGTTTCGTAAGTGTGTAGCGGACCTCAGTACACCTTGCCGCTGTTCCTGATTACACTGTAACTTGTTTAAGTACCGCGCGGTTCACTTCTTGAGTGGAATGGTGCATTACCGGAGTACCTAGATGCAATGATCTTTCCTCAATCGAAAAATAAATTATTTCGAATATATCAACATAAATACTAAATTAAAAGTTCTAAGGTTTAAGCAAAAGTCCATAAAAGTAGAGAAAATTTCATAAAAGCACAAATCCATCAGGCAATCATGTATATTAAGCAGCAGATAGAAATATCGAGTTTGCGACACGTGATGAACATGAAAAAAATACGAGCACAGGCAGTTACGAAAATATAGGGCACATAATATATATAATAAACACAAAATAACACCATAAACTGATAGCCCAAAATATTCAAAGCTCCAGCACAAATTCAATGTTACTGTGAAAGACCGAAATTTAGACAATGTCAACATTCATACCTGTATAGTCGCTTAGTTATGTCCAAAATATTTGCCAAATATCCTTATTTTCTGACTTACACCGACAAATGGCGACATTAACTATACACTAATGGTGAATGTTGAGTATGTCGGAGATTTGCATTTTGTTCTCTGTATTTCATACGCGATAAAACTTCACAAAGGTGACGTACTCGATATTATTTGCCTTCTTAGTAATGACAGCAGCCGTGCTTGGATAAATGTTAAGCATTTAGTTCTATATTTAGCCAATAAAGAATTTCTTTTTACTTTTGCATTTATACCGTATATGTCAAAATACGAAAAAGCTTAAGTAACAGAACATGTAAATAAACTTTTGAACTTAATATTCTAAGTCAGAAAAGAAAATAATACAAAAAGAAACTTACTTAATTATGTGATTGAAATCTTATTTATTGTCCCCAATTTAAACTTTTATGGCATTTTGAATTGCACAAGAGTCCTTTGCTTTTACAATTGCATTTAGTTTGTAGAACACTTCCTTTTGCAGCGACAGCGTATACAGCCTTGCTCTACACTTCTCGAATTAGCTGCAGCTGCTCAACGACATTTCGTGTGAAGAAATCTCATCTATGGAAAGTAACTTTTATTTACAGATTACGAACTGATTACGGGTATAAAGCTGCTTGAAGGTGCCATTTTTATTTGCTAGTTTATAATAGTCGGAGTCTTCTATTCCAACAACAGCTGCCAACACATTTCGGCCATCTATACGACCACAGTCGACATCAGGGACTTATATTTGTACGGTATGACCAATTTGAGCAGGAGGAAATTTTTTTGGAGGTTCGTAACATTTTCGTTTCTTGCAGTAGAAGATTCTCTTTCACGGCCGTTCATTTTATAGAAATAAACTCG
>KK113665.1:32752-48856 GCA_000611955.2 Stegodyphus mimosarum | reverse complement strand
AGGGCTTGATATAAAGACGTGGTAGGCTGCAGGTCCTCTTCAATATTTTTCTTTGGAATATGGTTTTCGGTATGGACAATGCTCAAATTTTCTTCAAAAGTATTAAGTTTCTTTTCAAGCTTGTTCTTCAGTTTCAAAACTATTAGCAATTTCTTCGGTTTCAGTATCTGCAATTTGTTCGCCAGGCAAAAAAGACGATGCTATGCCTCTTCTTGGTTTAATACCAAACATGGCTTCATAAGGAACTTGGCGTATTCCTTCATGATATGTAGTGTTCTTGGCAAACTGAACAAAGGTCAAACCATCTGACCATTTATTTGTATCGTTATCGTTCATCCATGCAGTTAACATATTCTGTATATCCTGATTAGCCCTTTCAACTGAGTCTTGTTTGACTATGACGAAGCTTTCCGTGAACTATCTTAAAATCTTTCCACATAGCGCATACTTCCGATATGACTTGATTGCCGAATTCCCTATCGTTATCTGAATACAATTTAGCTGAAGCACCAAATGTTAAAAATACTTGAAGATGATACGCTACTTCTTCAGCTGTCTGAGTTTTCAATGGTCGTAGCTGGACAAGCATTTAATGATCTTGATACACCATTATGAACTTATATTCACCATCCCCGTGTGATTGCAGGTCTATCAGATCAACTTAACATCTAGAGTTTAATTCAGAACTGACCATTGGTTTCACAACAATACCTTTCTTAGGTACACTATGCTTCATTTGACCTTGTTTACATAAATTTAAATACAACATTACAACTCCATATGTAATATTTTTATATTTCCCTTCTAAATCTTTAAGCAAACGTGTTCTTCCTCCGTGGCCTATTCTAGTGTGAGTTTCAAATAGTATGTTGAACAATTCACCATTAGTAACATAATACTGGATATTCGTTTCTCCTGATTTTAAGGATACAATTATTTTTTCTTCATCATTAATTTTTGAAACATCAAAGCGTTTTAATCGTCTGTAATCCAAAGGTGTGCTGCACTTAGGTTTGCAGAAATAACTTCAGAAAATATTTTAGAGTACTTTTTTTTGTGAAAAATAAAAACAACTGTCTTCTCGTTTACTCGCAATAATGCATTTAATTTTTCAAAGAATAGTTCATGATTCACTGCAGTATCCTTTCGATATAAGTTAGGGTATCGGATAAGAAAACAAAATTTAAGAAAACGTTGCGCGTACCAAACCTTGCATAAGCCTGACAAACAGCGTTCCAGAGTATAACAAATACATGCCATATAACTTCAATCACAGCAGAAGAAAGGATTTGGCGACAGACTGTAGCGCCTCTGTTCACCTCGTTTTCTCTTTTCGACCTCCACCACAGTATGTATGTGATTGTCGACATACACCGGAGATGGTCCGAATGTACAAGAATATAATGAAATATTCGGTCTTTCACCGACGTATTTGGTATGTGCTGACATTCACCGGTCAATGTCGACGTTCTCCAATTTTGGTCTTTCACAGTAACATATACATGTCGGAAGATGGTTCAAAAGGTATAAGGTATTTCTCCCGCCTTCTTTGCATGCAGTTCGTGGTGTAGTGGTCAGCATGCTCGGCGCGTATTCAAGAGGTCCGTGGTTCGAGTCCCGGCGAGGACATTGCTCATTTTTCACAACTCCTGCTTTCAAAACAATTCTAATGTCTCTACAAAGTCTAGTTTCCATTTATACAACATAAATTTCCACTAAAAATCTCTTCTAATATGTTAAAGAACACCAAAATTTCGTCTATGGTAGTAGGTGCAGCACGAATTTCATCCAATCGATTAACGATTATTTTAATTATATCAAAAATAGAAAATTCACTAAAGATTTTGTTTACTTCAATAATGACATGCAAAAGGTCCTTAAAAGTTGAAGAGATATTATTCGTAGAGTTTTTATTCCGACTTCTAGTGTTGGGTTTAGCTGCTCTAGGGAGCGATGGAAATTGTGTGTGGTCATTTGTATTGACACCAGTTCGAATTTTCCTATCATTACTAAGTGATATGGTAGGAGGGTTTTGACTAAGAGTGTCACTTTGAGTCCTGGGGGGGATATTTCCATGACATGGCTCTGAATGAGTGTTAACATTCTGTTTCTTAATATTAGGGTTCTTCGAAGTACTTGGGTTTTGCGTACCAGCTAGCTGCGTGGTTACCACCACAGATACAACACGCCGGTTTTTCAATGAATTTTGCTTCAAAGTCCGCAGTTTTATGCGGCAATGAACATTTAACACATCTCGGTGCAAGTTTGCACTCCTCCGACGAATGATAGAAATGTTGGCAATTATGGCATTGAACAATATCACCTTTGTATGGTTCTATTTTAACATCAACACATAGTAATTACTTATGCCATAGATTTTATCAGTGCCCTCAACATTAGCTAATTGCACTTGAAATAGATATAGTGGAACACGAGTTTTAAATCTGAACATTTGGTTAACTTTAATAACATTAAGGCCTTCTGCAAGTAACTCATCTTTAATTTCCTTCTTAGTGTAGTCAGAGGGTAACCCTCAAATAACAGCCTTCAGAGGTTTAACATGTTTAGCACGTAGTATGTATTAGTGTATTGGTATCTTCACTCGTAATCTCACTTTGATGATCCACAGTGAGTGGTAATAATTTTAAGAAATCACCAGAAATTCTGGCTGTAAAGACAACGTTTAGTTCATTGTTAAGTTTCTTAACAAAGTCATTAAACTTAATTAGGGGAATGACTATAATCGGAATTATACGTGCTTGTGGTAGTTTATCCTTACCCTGCAGTATTAGCACTATCAACATTTGTATTCATATTATCAACATTTTCATTAGCTTTTACAGTATTATTTTCACTACGATTAAGGGGAGCAAGTTTATTCGACATTGCAATATCAATATTGTTTTTTTAATATTTTACGTGGCCTGGCGGTCTTCCTAGGGAAAGTAAATCCGTCCGAGCACGTGGTTTTATTTTGTGCCGTTTTTTAGAATTACCTTTAAGTTTACTACATTTTTCTAGTTCTTTACCATTTTTAACATCAGAGAACAGTAATACGTTAGAATTACTGAGTTTACTAGCACATTTCGATAGATTACTAGTATTCTTATCACTATCACGAGACATTTTACCTAAAACACAGCTTTCCTTAATGCAAGAATTTATAACAACAGAATTGGCAATAGAACTATTACGAGCCCTAAAATTTTCGCACTTTCTTTCAAGTTCTTGCGTTTGGCTTTCATTTCCCTAATTTGAGTTTCAGCGAAGAGTCTTTGAGACATAAGTAGTGGGTAAAGGCCGATTCTGGAACAATAGGAGCTCCGCAACTTCTCCACCGTCACCTCCCCCTCCCTCCTCCTTCCAAGCGCTCCTCTTCCCCATCCCCTTCCCCACCTTCTCATCCCCCACCCTTCCCTTTCCCTTCCACGTGCCCTTCTTCTACTCTTCCCACCTTCTACAAGGGGCAGAGGGAAGGGCTTTTCAAAGTGGCTTTGTCCGAATGTTGACAAGAGGAACATTAGTTATTATTTTACTTAATTGCAATAAATTAACTGAATTTTAACGAAAAGATGGTTTTAATGAAAGTTTGCTTAATATCATTATACCGTGTTAATTAATAAGTTTGCTTTTATCTTCACAGAGAAAGTTTCTTCCATTTACTTTAATAATTGTAATATAGAGGTGTAATAACGATGTCACATTTTTTTAAATTTTATTTTATTTTTAAGAACTGACCTTAATTACCAAACAAAAAAAAAAGAAAAAGGCCAATGAGCAAAATATTAATTTTGATATGATGTATTAGTAGGTTATTTGGATGGGTGTAATAACCGATTGTAACGTATTCTCAAAGACACATTTTTTTCATTTTGCCGCTAGAGGGCAGTTATGTATTTCACATTCGTATATAGACCAATTAGAACCACACTACTTTCCGACTGGTTAGACTTCTTTCTTTTTTTCTCAGGAAACCTAGCATATTTTGCCTCACTTCTATTCAATCTGCGATTGGATTTTGCAAAGAGAAACTAGTTTTAAAATTTTAGTTTTTGTAGATTTTAGTATGAAGAGAAAGGGTACTATTACTATGAAAAGAGTTCGTTTCACTGATGAAGTTAGAAAGGATAATCAAATTGCTGTAAATCCCCTACCACCTAATCATTTTTCTTTGGAAAATGAAAAGAACGCCGTTGTTTCGGACTTTGGTGATGTGATCCGCATTCATCTTAGAGAGTACAGATCTCTTGGCAATGGAAATTTAGTGCCTACTAAGAAGGAAATAACACTGAAGCCTATCTTCTGGCAATCTCTGGATTTTGAGTCATCCAACATATTTTCTCGCCATGGTCAAATGGTCATACGAGATGCATTCATGCTTTCAACGGTAGTCATTGAAGACAAACTCCATATCTCAATGCAGTGTTATTTTCAGCACAAGGATTTCACGCGGCAGTTTTTACTATCCGTATCCTTGCTCACTGAATATGAGTGAGATACACTAAAGAACTTAACGCAAAGAAATCACTTCCAACGTTATTACACTCAAATTTGGGAGAATGTTCCAAAACTAATCTTAAAGGAAGCTGCCAAGCAAGCACCTTGTGCTAGTGATGTAGCCGTTGATGATGTTGAAATTCTGTTAACAACTTCAATGATCGAAGTACTCAAAAACTTCTTAGCTGAAATGCTCGAAGAAGTTTTTGAATGCGATGGCTGTGCTGAAGGATATGAAAATCAACTCGGTCACGACTGTGTTGCCTTAACTTATGATTTAAGAATGCTTCGATATGCAGAACTAGCTTTATGTCGAATGGACTTAAAAACTTAAGCTGCTGATTTTGTGAAACAAAATATTGACATATCCAATTACATTAATGAATCTTTTGTAAAAAGGCTGGATTTTGACGTACTGTTAAAAAATGCTAAAGAGATGTATGTAGTCTGGGATCCTAATCCTTGGTGTTTGTAACAAAGAATGGCTTAAATAAATGTTTTTTATTTTCCCATTATATGTCATTTTGTAATTTTTGCTTCACGTGAGAAGTTGGATTATTTTTTTTATGTCCTAGCTTCAAACTGATGCTGGAAAAGAGTTTACAAATAAACGTTTCCAGGGTTGAAAAAAGTATATTTTTTTACCACACATAACAATACAAAAGCATCAGTTGTTGAACGGTTTAACAGAACTTTAAAAACGAAAATGTGGAAGCTTTTTAATGAATTGAATACTAATCGATACAGTGACGTTATTGGTAAACTAGTGAATAGCTATAATAACACTTGGCATCGCAGTATCAAAATGGAACCAGCTTGCGTAAATGTTGCAAATCAGAAACAAGCATGGAATAATCTCTACGAAAATCTAACAGTAAGGAAAATATTAGATTCAGAGTTTAAAGTTGGAGATACTGTTCGTATTAGCAAGGAAAAGTTGATGAGTTTGAGAAAGGGTATGAAAAATACTTTTACAAGAGAAATTTTTACTATTCATCGGATTGTTCTCAGAGATCCTGTGGTTTATAAACTGAAAGATTTAGCAGGAGAAATGATTAAAGACACATTTTATAAACAAGAACCTCAAAAAATTACTGACTCTGGATATTACCTCGCAGAAAAGGTTCTACAAAAGAGGAAAAGAACTGAGGAAATGGAATATTTTGTGAAATTTCAAGATTATCCCGGAAAAATTTAATGCTTGGATGACCGACTTCAAATTAAAATAAATGTCGCAAAATCTGCTTTCAGTATCATTCTCTAAGATGTCTTTCTATACAACGCTGGTGAGTAATAGCTCTAAGCAATTCTTTCCCGAAAATAAAATTTCGCATTTTACAATTCAACTACCGTCTCCGGTGCATTTAGCCACTGCAGAATGAGAACTGGCGCTAGTGGATTTATTATACCCGCATTTCTTGGTATAATGTTAGGAAAGGTAGTAATTTATTCGGCTTTGACTAGGGAAATGGTGAACTTTTGGGTAGGCATGTTCCTCCAGGATGTTATGAAACTATACCCGAACTTCTAAAAGCCAAGACTTTAGCATCTCACAAAAATAAAATTGAGTTTCAGTTCCATCCAGTGACAAAGAGAGGCAAAATCAAAACAGAAAATGAAGCTAAAGTTATTCTATACAAAGGAATTTCTAAATTACTAGACTTTGAACCCGGTGAATGCAAAGGCATTACAAAAAGCCCTTTCATCGCTAATCCTTCGTCATCCTTTCCACTTATGTATATTTATTGCGATTTGGTTGAGCCACAAATTGTAGGGGATAACAACCCCCCCTACTGAAAAGCGTAAAAGTAGAAGGCAGAGATGGAGAACTAGTGTAAATGCCCATTCCGTTCGCCCTCACTATATACCAGTCATTCGACAAGATTTTCAGACTATTGCATTAGCTCTCAGGTTGCACTCGGGAGATCTAGTTCCTTTCGAAAGAGGGAGAGTCATCGTCACTTTGCATTTTAAAATGCGACAAATCTTATGAAATATATTGAATTTATACCACAAAGTCATTTGTTAACAGGATATATTTGAATCAATCAAATTGGCCATGGTGCTCCTTATTATGAAGGAGTTTCGTTGCAGAAAGGCGATGGGATTGGCGGATGGTTTCGTAAAGCCTTTCGAACTGCACTGTCTTTTGTACTGAAAGGTGCCAAAGCGATTGGAAAAAAAGCATTGCGAACTGGAACAAAAATTGCTAGTGACATTTCAGTCGGTAAAAATTTATCGACATCGGCTGAAGAAAGAGCCAAAGGAGCGGGCAAGAATTTAGCAAGAAAAGCTATTAAAAAAGCAGATGGCATGTTGGGGCATGGAAAAATAAATAAAAAAAGGAAGAAGCAAATGATTTCATTCCTTCAAAAGCCAGAGCAAAGAAAAGACGTGACGTTTTTTCTTTGTAACGATGGCATTTTTATTGAAAGATTCACCTGAGTGTACTAAATCGGAGCTAAATTTATTCACTTTACCTCCTACACAAACAGTCATAGAAAGATGACAATGGATACAGTTTCATCCCCTTTCAAATGCTTCCGATGGAGGTCCAATTGAATTTCACGTGTCTGGCACTAGAGAAGATTATTTAGATCTCTCCCAAACACAGCTTTTCTCTAAGTTGTTATGAGTAATAGATCCTTATTGAAAGATGAAGAAAAAGTGGGGCCAGTAAATCTTTTCATGCATTCTTTATTCTCTCAGGTGAACGTTACTTTAAACGAAAGACTGATTTCTTCAAACAAGAATACTTATCCTTACCGCGCAATCCTTGAAAAACTGCTTAATCTTAACTACGATAGGAAGACTTCACAGCTTTATGCAGAGCTCTTTTTCAAACACACAGCTGGGAAAATGAACGTATTTGACCCTAGTGACCCAAATCCTGACGAAGGTTTTACTAAACGAGCAGATTTTATCAAAAAGAGTGAAACAGTTGACATGATTGGTAGACTTCACGTTGATCTGTTACATCAAGAAAGCTGATGCTCAATCTGGTAGATTTAAAACTGAAACTTATACGAAGTAAACCGGAGTTCTGCTTAATGGGTGAAAACAGTTACAAGACTCTTATCCAGCCTTTTTGTGAGAAGGTTTGTGTGAATCCGGCAGTGACACTGGCTCATGACAAAAGTCTGGAGAAAACAAGTGCGAAATACCCAATTAACAGACTGTTGTGTAAAATTTATTCCATTCCTCAAGGTAATATGTCTTTTGTACAATATAATATCTTCGCAGGTCAAATGCCCAAACGATTAGTTCTTGCTTTCTTGGATAATGACGCGCTCAACGGTACATATAAAAAGTCCCTTTTTGAATTCAAGCATTATCATATGAATTTCATATCTGTTTACATGGATGGGCAGCCTGTTCCTTATCACCCTCTGGAACCTAATTTTGAGAATAATACATTTATTCGTGACTATCAAAGTTTATTTCTTTCTGCCGAAGAAAGAGGACTTTATCTCTCGAGAAGTGAATATGCTAACGGTTACTCTCTCTTTATCTATGTTATCTCCTGATCTCTGCAAAGGTGAACATTTGAACCTCGTACGGCATAGTAGCCTAAGATTGAAGTAAAATTCTCTAAGATTTTTAGAATAAACTGTTTCTGTGATACTGTATGCTGAATTCGAAAATTCGATTGAAATCAATAAAACTAGAAATATTTTATTTGATTTCGGGAATTAATGTATGCTTCTCAGACACATCGAATTGTATCTAAAGATAGATATGCAGCTGGAAAATGTATGGGAGTATTTCCAACTGACAAAATTCCTCGTGGGAAGAATGACGCATATCTCATTGTGAATACAGATCCACATGGGAAAGAAGGTTCTCACTGGCTTGCGATATCATTGAAAGACAAGCATACTCTAGAATTTTTCGATTCGTATGGCATGTCACCCGAGTTTTATGGCGATAACATTGCCTCATATGTTAAAGCAATTTAAGTATGTAGAATGGAATACAAAAACACTTCAAAGCCCAACATCAAATGTCTGTGGACAGTACTGCGTCTATAATGCACTCAAGAGATGTAGAGGTTACTCAATGGACTCTATTATAGAATATCTCAATGATTTTCAGTTGTATCATTTTTTTCGTAAAATTTAATCAAAATGATTTTTGGAAAAAATCAAGATGATTTTTGGAAAATAAAATGCTTTACATTTACAGCTTGTATTTATTATTGAATTAAAAACTACATAAACAGAAGAATGACTGTTCAGAATCAATATATTTCCCCTCCTCCTTCCTAACATAAATTCCTTGAACATCGATTTATTTCTTTCCTTCTTTTTCTCTTAAAAAACGTTATACGCCCCTCCAAAAAAATATATATTGAACAATTTTTAATTAAAGGAAAAAAAGGTCGTCCTGACATCTATGAATTGCACTTCGATATCAAGTAAAATGTAAGGTCATTTTACATTTTAGCGAAATGAAATTTTTAACATAAATATAAATGTAATTTTCCTCTTTTAAAATTAAAGTTTCATATCAAACAAAAAGGAGTTTTTTCGACCTGTAAAAATTAAAGTTTCGTATCAAACAAAAAAGAGTTTTTTCGACCTTTAAAAGTGAATTTCTTTTAATAAAATTTCTTCATTTTCTTCTTTTAAAGACCAGTTTATGTGTATAGAAATCTATTGGGTTTTGCATTGTAAAATTATATAACTTAAGGTGATTTTGGACATTGTAAAACAAAGTTTTAGTCCTACAAAAGAGGTTATTTTGTCCTCTAACACTTAAACTTTTGTAATAAACGAAAAAGTATTTTATGACTGTTCTAAGTTAAAGTTTTGTACCACATAAAGATGATATTTTTCGATTTATTACTATTTTCTTTTGATATACGTAAAGGTAATTTGACTTCTATTTTCTGAAGTCATTTGTCATTAAAACAAGATAAGAAAACAAAGTAAAAAATACGAAAAAGGATAAGGTCATAAGTTAAAATCAGTTTTAATATGAAATACAATTATTCCTTCTTGCATACAATCTCTTTACACGCTTAGGCTGCAATATATTACCAGGATTGTTGAGGTAGATATTTTTAACATACTACTTCAAAGGAAATTTTATATCTTTTAAAATATCATAGAACACAAAACGACCTCGAGGAGCTTTCCTTCTGCTTCGAAGCAAGTTGTTAACTAGTTCTGCCTGTTACAACTTTTCCATGTACTATCAATTCTTTCGATGCATTCCAAGAGAGTTTATCACTATGTTGCTGAAGAAAGTGAAGTATATCTTTGACCAATTTTTTTCCAGTAACAGTGGCTGAGTGTCAAATGTCTAAAGAAATATCAGGTTTATCATCTGAAACTTTCTCTTTTAATTCTTTTTTGCCTTCAACCTTATAAACTTCTCCTTTCTCTATGCTACTCGTTTTGCTTACTTTCGGTACGGGCTCAGGTTAAGATATTCGATGTATTTTTGCAACGCTTGCGTATAAAGAGTGACCCTTCCACTGTTAGACATTTTAAGACATTTTAAGGACTGATTTCATTTGTTTTTTCAAATCCGATAAATGATTATCTGCTAGGCGTTGTTCATGCTCGAAATGCCTATCTGCAGGAACTAGGATGAGCTTTCTAGCGTGTTCCATTGAATAACAAGGAGAGAGCGGTTATTGCTGCTGGAATAATAAAACTTAAAAACCCTTCACCCTTTTTAATCAGAAGTTGACGCTTTTTGTGCAATAGAATTTTTCTCTTCGCTAACTGGCGCAGTTCTTTTTTGTAACGCGCAAGATTTTGTTTCTGGTTTTTAGTCAAAGGAATGTTTTCTTGCAATAAATTAATAACGCATTCACAGACAGCTTTAATTAGAGGATTTGTACAGGTTCGAAGAATAGTTGCTTTTCTTTTACTTTTAGATAATAGGCTCTAATTCATGTAAGTGTCGATCTGCACACGTTGACATATTGATATCATTTATCTTAAGTCACTGGTACATATTTGAAATAAATTTTGCAAAAGTGGTTGCCTTGAAGTGCGAGTGATTTGGAGAATGAAATCTGCATTTAACGTCATCTCGTGGTAAGTTATTCACCTTGGGGTAACAAAAGTTATCCAGATTTAAAATTTCGTGAAAAACTTTACATTTTTCAGATTCTTTTACAAATATTATATGCTAGTGATCTAGTAAATAAGGTAGAATGGCTTGAATGTTTTCGTAAGGAAATTCGCCAGAATTCCATAGCATTCTGTGTATATTACGTTCCACCCATGAAAAAACGATATTGTGCTTTGCGCTGAGCTTTTTCCACGGCTTGGGAGGCAGAAATGTCCAGTGACCGGAGTAGGAATCGTCAATACCTTGAAACGCTAATTCTTTAACAATGAAGCAGTCTGGTCTGAGTTAAAATCCTTCGAAATCAATAACGGCAAGCATCATGTTGTTAAATTGATCTCTGTGGAACATGCGCGAAGTTTTTATCACCAGGGAAAATACCCGTACGTAAACGAACTTTTTCTTCTGTTTTTTGGCTTTAAATCTATGAAAAGATAACCAACCATAAGGTACACTAGTTGCGTCGTAAAAACTTTCCTGAAAAAATTTCGTTTGACCTGGATACATCTGCCTTGCTAAACAGAGAGCTTGTAATTTATTTTTCATATTTTTGAAACAGCACAAATAGGAAGCGTTTAGAGAAATAGTTCTCATTTCTTTATCTTATGAAAAATATTTTGTACTGTAAAAATAAAGGACAAATTCATGTGACGCCTTCCTTTGGTAAATAATTTGGATAGTATAGAATCTTTTAATTCAGACATAAGATCATCAATAATAATAAGTGCATCAGACATTCGATCGATACGAGCGCAATCCATCATAAAATTCTACACCAGTTATTTCATCAAACAGATTTTGATATGCTCCATAGCACCAAATAACTTTATCAGGAAATGGTTTTATAATTTCTTCGTCTATTATTTTCTTAACAAAAAAAGTTTAGGCTGAATTAGATGGACCGCTAATTATCATCGAGAAAGGGTGTTTCAAATATGGGACCTCCATATCAAATGAATATCTTTTTACTCTGAGAAATCTATTTATAGAAAATAAAGTAAAGATAAATTCTGTTTTATACTTAACTAAAAATAAAAAAACAAACGTATCTAAACAAATATATTTATTAAAAAGTACTAGTATTTTTTTATTAAATTTATACAAAAAAACATGAATATTCATTCAATTTCTTCATTAGAAAACAAATTTCAATTTGAGAGGGCTAATATGGCTGTAATGTTTAATACATATTCAATGCCTATGCAATTAAAATAGTTATAGATAGCCTGAGACATCATATACACAAGATAAAAGGGAAATAAATACATTTGTGCACTTCTTGATAATAAATTAGACATTTTTCTCACACAAATGTATTTTAAAAAGTGATGTTTCTTGACTAAACTTACACATAAAATCCGAACACACATTTTTTTCTCTTCATTACACTACCAATTTCAAGTGAAAAGGGATAATCAGATTGTAATGTTTAATACATATGCAATGCATTTTCAATTAAAATATTCATAGATAACCTGAGACATTATAAATATACACAAAATAAATATATTTGCTCCCTTAACAACAATAATATAGACACTTTTCTCACACAAATGCATTTTAAAAGGTAATGTTTCTTGATTAAACTTATGCATAAAATGCGAATACTCATTTTTTTCCCTCTTAATCAGAACAGCAGCTTCAATTTGAGAAGGATAATCGGATTGAAATGTTTAATGCATATTCACTTAAAATATTTATAGATAACCTAAGACATTATATATACACAAGATAAATGGGAAGTAAATACATTTGCGTACTTATTTACAATAAAATAGATATTTTTCTCTCATAAATGCATTTTAAAAAAGTACTATTTCTTATATATAAAATGCGAATACTCATTTTTTCTCTTCATTAGAATACATTTTTTCAGTTTGAGAACGTTAATCTGACTGTAATCTTTAATACATATTCAATGAATGTTCTGGCACAAATATTAGAGAGGGGAAAAAAAAAGATTATTACCTCAGATGTTCAAATGCTCACTCGGCTTTAGAGGTGAATACTTAAGAAATCCCGTCTTTCTGGATTTTTAAGTAATTTTATAATGCCCAAATGCAGTGTGCGTATTTTGTTATCCAATATATATCTTTTTTTATTATATGGTGAAAGTGCAAGCTTGTTCATTTTCACAGAGAAAAGTTCATGGTTCTTCAATTTTGTTACGTTCATTGAAGTTAACACATTCTTATGTTCGAAAAGGTGGTTTTTGTAATTTTTTTTTTCTTTAAAGTGACTTTTTTAATTCCTTTCAATCTTTTAAAGACATCTTTGCCCTCTACTTTAAAAGCGTACATTTTCGAACGTAGCCCTACAAATTCAGTCATAATCTTTCCTTTGTTTTCGTCTTTCATTTTACCTATCACTTTTTTATTCACACACCGCATTTTATATACACTATTAGTAGGATAATCTGATGTATCGTATTGGTCTATTTGATTTTTCATATCCATATAAACATCCTCAGTTTCAATGCTATATATAAAACTATCTGTATCTGTATACAGAAGCTCTATGTTAGATTTATACACTCACTTCCAAAAGTTAAGCACGCAGAGGAAAATGCTAATTTCCCGAAGCAATCAGAATTGAAGGGGATACAATTCGCTGCAGAGGTAGATGGAAGTATGAAAATATGTTAGGTAACAGCCAATCGCGCTTTCATGCCAAGAAATATGCGAAAAAGGCAGTCTTATAAGAAGCCAACTTTATGAAGGGTTACAGAAGTTGATTGTAAGTGCTGATAGAAGGTGTTTAAAACTTTCGTACAATTTGTTTTCAAGACATAAGTGTTTCTATGACTTCCAGAAGACGAATGGAAGATTTTGAGCGCTGGCGTGCTGTGGGGAGCATTTAAGCTGGACAGTCGATCACAGATGTTGCTCTTTTCTTCGGCGTTCATCATTCTGTAATTTCAGGTTTATAGAAACAATTCCAAACCACACAGATATTTCACGTTTATGGAAACAATTCCAAACCACACAGATAGTTGACCGAAGGCCCGTAGCCCAAGGGTTACAACCCCCGCGGAAGATCGATATATTGCTATTGTAGCCAAGCGGAATCGCAGAGCGACTCCCACACATGTGACATCTGTGGTTATAGCGTCCGTAAGGCGATATCTGCAGCTACTGTACGCCGAAGATTACATATGAGTGGACTGCACGCCCGGGTACCTCGAGTTTGTGTTCCTCTATCCGTCCAATCAAGAGGGGCACGATTACAGTGGTGCCGGGAACATGTCAATTGGAATGTGTCTGACTGGGGCAATGTCATGTTTACTGATGAGTCAAGATTTGCTCTGGAGCCAGATGAGAAGCGTATAAGGATATGGCGTGAACAAAGAACACGCAATCAGTCCCAAAACATCACCGAACAGCACGCATTCCGAGGAAGCATGATGGTGTGGGCAGGGATTTCATTAGGATATCGCACCGACCTGCACATCTTTAAACGGGGTTCTTTGACGGCTGTCCGGTATCGAGATGAAGTCCTAAAACCCATTGTGAGATTGTACGCTGCAGCAGTTGGCCCTATTTTTGTTTTAATGGACGATAACGCACGTCCCCATAGAGCCGTATGGCATGGCCAGCATATTCGCCCGACCATAATCCCATTGAAAATCTTTGGGATGCTCTTGGCCGTGCTGTATCTTCACGTTTCCCACCTCCAGCCACTCTTATTGAGCTGGAAACTACTCTACAAGAAGAATGGCGATTGCTTAATTCTGTTGAGGTTGACCACCTAATTGAAAGCATGGTCACAAGGTGTAAACTTTGTATACAGATAAGGGGGGATCACATACCCTATTCATGTCCTTTTCTTCATTTTATGCTGTTTATTTTCACTTTATACATAATTCTGTTTAAGTCTATAGTATGTCATTATCTGATAACTAACACAAATTTAATATTGTTTTCATTTCTGTATATAATTAATGATTTTGTTTTATGCATAAATATATATGCTACTTTCCTGCCGAATTTTGTGTCATTCAAAGCAGTATTTGTTGATTTTTTTGCATTTTACATCTTCGTGCATAACTTTAGGAAGTGAGTGTATTTTGCTTTCATAGTGTCATAGTGAAAGGTATACATTAAAGACTTGGAAATGAATAAAATAGACAACCCAACAGTAATGGGCTTATTTAGCGTAAGAATGGTTTTTCCCATATGAAAAGCTACAAAATTCTCAGAAAAGATAGACGTATCCTTAAAATAGACTTGGAACTTAGGTTTTCGGCTTTTTTCCATTATTGCACAGTTTTATATCAACAGACGTCTCATGTTTTCCATCGTTTTGCCAAATATTGCATTATTCATTAGTTTGTAGAAATTTTTTTCGAATTCACTTTTGGCCTTAATTCGTTTTTCAGTGTTCAGTTCAATATATGGCTTCAACCAGCAATTTGGCTCAAACTGAAAAATTCTGTGTATTTTTGTAACTTTTAATCATTTTTCTACGTAATTCTTTAAATTTCTGTAATGCACCCTTTGTTTTGTTGTTCAAAGTTGTTAAAAGTCTTTTTTCTTTGCATCCGGGAGGAGCACGGGTTTCCGGTGCTAAAGGCAAATCCGAATGAATATCATGTAGTTGTTCCGGATATTCTAAATCTATTTCAAATATATACCCAACAGAACTATCACTGGGTACATTAGTGATATCAAAATTGTGGGATTCCATCCTCTTGAAATATTTGAGTGGCAAATGTTGGCTCATAACTAAACCATACAAATTATTTGCATCTAAATATAGCAGATATTTAGACGGCAAAGCTGCATCATATTCAGACATGTATTTGTTGTTTGCAAGAGCATATCTGTTAGAGCACTGCAATATGCCTCCTCTAATTCATTTTTCAATCATTAGAAACATGTCGTAACCTGTTAAAAGTTCAATCAGTTTTTCTGACTTTCAGCATTTCATCCCAAGAAAGTCCCAGGCTAGTGTAGTACATGCCGGATTTAAATGATATGTTTCCATACAAACTTCTCGGAAATTTTCAAAAATATCTGTCAGCAATAAAACATCTGTTTTTACATATAAGTCAGAATACTTCTCCCAAATTGGCTTGCAATTCAATTGGCTTTGCAATGTACTCAAAATCGGCATATACAACAAAAGGAATATATAACGAATTTTCCTCATTTTTAAATCTGAACTACTTATCCTCGGGCATTTCTATTATGACAGCTTCATGATACCTGCAGTATTCATTGTGCTTTTTTAAAAGAGTCTCAGTTGAAAAACACTGCAAACAATAATGACAAGTATATTGTTCGTGCTGATGGTTAGATAATTGTCTAGACACAAGTCGAGATAAATTTTTAATCCAACAGTAATGGGAAGTTTTTGAGTTTATGATATACAGCAAATTCACATGCTTACTCCTTTCTTCATCTGTAATGAACAGCGTAATTATTAATATATTAAACAAATTTTTCAGTCAGTCCGAAAACATTTATTGAAACATCATTTTGAGATTCGAATTTCCTTATATCCTTTAGAGGTGTAGGG
>KK113665.1:0-32681 GCA_000611955.2 Stegodyphus mimosarum | reverse complement strand
GATTCGAATTTCCGTATATCCTTCAAAGGGGTAGGGAATTTAATATTGGAAAAGTCCAGTACGTTGAAAAAGGTTTCATAATGCCCAGTACGAGGAGCATTTTCATGAGCGAGATATAACGCAGATTAATTGCCCATTTGAAGCACTGATTATCATTGTTTTTGACATTAATTATAGCCTTTTTATTTTTAATAATTTCTGTCAGTTCCATATACGTTGAACGACGTAGTGGAACATACTTGTTCATACGAAGTTCTAGCGCGGTAATTGAGTTTAAAGTCCACCCTGATTCCTTCTTCTGAAAATCACTTGCTTCTGCCCTTAATTTGTGCATCGAGTTATCGTACAGTTTACTCAAGTCCCTTTCAGATAAAATTATAGAGTTTTTTGTTTTGAAGTATTTTTCATAGGTTATTATACCCTCAACAATTATTTTTGAATATTCACACAAGAGTATACAGTTTATCTTCAGTTCACCTTTTCTGACTTCGGTAGAAACTGTGTTAGTGAAAGCGCACCTTATTGATTCAAGAAATTCACAAATATACAGATAGCCGTAAATATTTTTGAACCTCTCTGTTGGAAGACGACCACCGAATGCACAAGGGATTTTAGTTTATTAATTGGAGGTCGATATTCAACTGACATAAATTCAACTTGTTCAGGGAGCTCTCCCGTAGACTGCTCTGATTCAGCCCGTTGATGTTTTGTCGCAGCAACATTTGGAATATTCCGCTTTCTGTGTCTCTGAGTTTTTAAATGAAGGGTTAAGGTGTCATTCCTGGTAAAAATTTCTCCACATCGAGGACAAGAACATGACGGTGAACCATACTTTAAATTTTCATGACGTCGAAGATTCCGTAGGTAAGAAAACGTAACACTACACAAAGAATAAGCGTAAGTCTCTGGAACAAAATCGAATAGAATTTCCAGTTGAGCAGGAGTTATGTCCCCAGAATCAGCAATAGCTAATACTTCATCATTAATAGGCATGTCCGTATTCTCAAATGCATAATGTAAATCATCCATATCGCTAGCAAATTTTGAGGAAGTTGAAGAAAAAATGTCATAAAAACATTAGAAATTCTAGTGTCCGATGCTTTAGTTTTTAAAATAACATCACAGCCTTACAGGCTTGTTTATACACAAGCGTGTCATCCGGAATGATCCGATATTGCAGAATAAGCACGGCTAATTGGGGAAGGAAGCTGAAGTCGTCATATAATAATTGATCAATAGGAAAGAAACTTCAACGTTTAGGTTCCAATAGGAAAGAAACTTCAAAGTTTTCAAAGTTTAGGGACCTATGAAAAACACCGAATGAGTTGGCATTTCGAAGCGTTAACACAACTCTGGAATTTTTCAATGCACTTCATCGTAACTCACATGTAACTGTATTCTCTTCTTACAATAAAATAGGGGTATGACGTTCGAAACGTTTCAAGAATGTATATTCAGAACATAACAATACAAAGGGTTATGCGACTGAAGCCAAGAAACAACAATAGCTGTTTTGGATAAGGAAAGACTGACGAGGGAGAGGAAGAAGAGAGAGAGAGAGAACTGAAAAAGAAGAATTTTTCAATGCTGAGGGAGAGGAAGAAGAGAGAGAAAGAACTGAAGGGGGAGAATTTTTCAATGCACATTTTTCTAAAGGTAACAAGCTGACTACTCCCAATTCAGAAATTATTGGCCGAATTTTGTTCACTGAATTACTTTCAGTACTGACACTCCCAAATACCCGAACCGAAAATACAATAGTGCGGGCTCTTCGATATAATAGAGCTGAAATAGTAAATGCAAAAATATTATGAACTTCTACAATACAAGAAAAATTCAAAGACAATTTATAGATCTATGAAAACTATGAATAGATGCATTTGGAAACGCTTATGTAGTTTTTGGGAATTTTCAATGCCATGACACGCCTGCACATGCTGCTCCTCCAGTTATGCTAAAAACAGAAAATTGCTTTTGATACAAATCCAATCAATCTAATATATCCTAAGCATAACAAAAAGTAAGTGTTCGAAGTCAAAAAGCAACTAAGATTATTTCGGGGAAAAAACGAAGAAAGCGCGGGAAAAGGGAGATATTTTACAAAAGGGGTGTTTTCTAAAGGTAGAAACGAAATATATTTGTTCACTGAATATACTATTTACTACTGACACTCCCAAATACTTTGCTCAGAAAAGTAAAGTATAACTTGCTATTGACATAAAGTGAAATCTGATACTGAGAAAAATTTACGTCTATATACCATTCAATGCAATTTGGTGTCTAAAAATAAAAATTAATACTCCTTTGCACGTAAATAGAGAATTTTTCGGAATGTTCCCTTTTTTGGTGTTAAAAAAAGTATCTTTGCGAGCACGTTACATTCAGTTACTACACCCATCCAAATAACCTACTAATCCACTATATCAAAATTAATATTTTGCTCGTTGGCTTTCTTTTTTTTTTTTTTTTTTTTTTTTTTGTTTGGTAATTAAGTTCAGTTCTCAAAAATAAAATAAAATTTTAAAAAATGTGATACCTTTATTACACTTCTAAGTTACAATTATTAAAGTAAATGACAGAAACTTTCTGTGTGAAGATAAAAAGCAAATTTATTAATTACCACGGTATAATGATATAACGTAAACTTTCGCTAAAACTATTTTTTCGTTAAAATTCAGTTAATTTATTGCAATTAAGTAAAATAATAACTAATGTTCCTCTCGTCAACATTCGAACAAAACCGCTTTGAAAAGTCCTTCCCTCTGCCCCTTGTAGAAGGTGGGAAGGGGAGAAGAAGAGCACTTGGAAGGGAAAGGCTGGGGTGGAGGATGAGGAGATAGGGAAAGGGTGGAGAAGAGGAGCGCTTGGAAGGAGGAGAGAGGGGGAGGCTGGGTGAAGAAGCTGCGGAGTTGCAGAGCTCCTATTGCTCCAGAATCGGCCTTTAGCCACTACTGACATAGCATCCACATTGATTTTCCTTAATAGCTAATTCATAAATATTACGAAGATTTTCACCAAAATCTATAGTGCTTTTTAGAAATCCAGTAGCCTTAATAAAATCCACAACGTCGAATTCCTTTTTAGCGAACAAGTCCTTAAGTATTTCATTCGCTTACGGTGTCCGAAGGTTCCATTTCTAGATAACTACAGTGATCCTCACAATCCGGAACTAAATCATACACACCTTTTGTTTCCGGAATTTATATCACAGAACACCAGAATGCACCAGCGTCGAAAGCAAATCCAAAGGCATTCAGCTCGAAACACCGTAAGCGTAGAATATAGGAAACACGTGCTCACAACGGAGCTCCTGTAAAACACGTCCTACTCGCACGGTGTCCAGCAGTCGAATCTCCCGCGGTTCATTTGTTTACTATCTAAATGCTAGTTATTTCCGATAAGCAGATAAATAAAACAGAATGAAAATCCTTATCTTCCTTATTAATGGGTAATCCATCTTGTTGTATCTAAGAAGCACAAGCATTATTATTAGCACACAAAAAAAACATATTTCTTAGGTATGAGAAGAAAAAAATACTGTCTAGCGATGGTACAAACATTATGTGCTCTCCTTGGCAGAATGCGTAAGAATGTGTCATATAAGGGAAGAAGTTTTTTCGATTGAGTCCAGTTTCAGCTAGCGGGGGGAAGTAAGGTCGGAGGTAGAGTATAATTGCTTTCGTTTTCAATAACGACTGCTCCACGTAACTGTACAGTATTCGTAAATTTTTTTGGGGTGTGCTTTATGTTTTTCAAGTGTTCTACAGTATGAGTATTACTGAAGATTTCAAAATGGGTGGTAAACGAAAAGAAGTTCTAGTGACTATAGAGGAGAAATTACGCGCTATACAGCGACTAGGTTCTGGTGTAACAGCAAAAAACACAGCTTCAGAGGTAGGAGTTGGGAAAAGTACAGCTGGAGACTAGGAAAAAATCGAGTACAAATTGAAAAGTGGTCTGCTGCACAAGCTAGTGGAAGTGGAAGAAAACCATACTGAAAGGTAAGCATAAAGAAGTTGAGGAAGACTTTTTTTGTGGTATGAACACTTAAGAGAAAAATATGTACTTGTAACTGGGCCAATGTTGCAGGAAAAAGCTTTGGAATTTAAGCGACAAATAGAAAAACAAGGTTCAGAGTTTACTGCTAGTGATGGATGGTTAGATCGTTGGGAAAAAACGATTCGGCATACGCCAGATTACAGCAAGGGGGGAAGCATTATCTGCTGATAAAGAGGTTGTACCTGCGTTCAAAGACCATCTTTTCAAACTAATACAAAAAAAAGGAAATGTCTGGGGAGTCCTTATACAACTGCTATGAGACAGGTTTAAATTATAAGATGCTCCCTGCAAAAATACTTCCAACGAAAGAAAGAAGCCGCTGCACCAGGATACAAGAAAAGTAAGAAACGAGTCACCTTTTTGGCTTGACGCAATGCAACCGGCAATCACAAGCTTAGGCGGACATTAATAGGAAAATCTAACAAACCTAGAGCTTTTAAAAGCCTAAAAATTCAAGAATCAATGACCCTATATTTTATACATAAAAAGAGTATGGATGAATTCAGAAATGTTTAATATCCGGTTCCAAAATGAACTCGTACCAACTGTAAAAAAACATAAGAAAAGTAACAATTTGCCAAGAAAAGCTCTGTTAATTCTTGACAACGCACATTCGCATCTGGCCACTGATAATCTCAAAGATGGGGATATCAAAACTTTATTTACTTCATCCAATGTAGCAGCTGTTTGTCAGCCCATGGAGCAGGAAATCCTTGAACAGCTAAAGGAAAATTATCGCCGACGTCTTCTCAGTTTATTGACATCAGCAACTGATAGTAATGAAGATAAAGTTACCACTCTGAAAATGATTGCCATGCAAGATGTCATAAGGCGGTCGGCGGAAGCATGGGAAGAGATTCCAAAGATATCACTTACAAGGTCTTGGAAAATTCTTTTCGACCATGAAAGTGGACATTCCAATCCTGGACTAATGTGCGAAACCGAAGTGGAAGATGGAAACATTAAACTTGTTTCATTGTTGGAAAAAGTGCCGGGCTGTAAGGATATCACTGAAGAGGACATTACAGAATGGATGGCAAATAACGAAGTTGATGAAATAACTGATAGAGATATTATAGAAACGGTGACACAAGGAGAAGTAATAGAAGAAGGGGAGCAAGAACTCTTAGATGGCAGGAAAAATTCTCATCTCGCATTCGGAAGGATTCATGACGATTGAGTCAGCTTTGCAGTATATCAGTCAGAAGAAAGCGACGTCAGCTGATATCATCTGTTTGCGTAAGTGGACGGACATTACGTGGCGTAAGAGAGCTAAAATGCAGCGGCAAATCATACATTAACGACTTTTCTAAAAACTAAAATTTGTAAGTTTTGACTCTTACATTAGGGCTACCTTTTCATATCTGTATGATCATTTATCAGTGAAAAATAAAATGAGTTTGAATCAATTTCCTTAAAAATTAGGCCTACGAATGTTTGATGTTAATGTTTTGATCAGGTTTCCTACGTTTAAGTTAGACATTATAGAAGTTATGTTAAAATGTGAACAGTTTATATTTTTGACTTGATTTTTTTCTAATAAATTCTCGAAACGTGCAGTGCAGTATATAAACATTTATAAACTACCGATACGCAGCCTTCTATTTTAACTCGACACGTTACCATCAACTGCTTCAATGATTCACCGGACCACGCTCACATTCTTCGTGTTTTGAGATAAAGAGGGCTTTGTACTAAATAAAAATAGAGAAAATACGTATTATAACAGTGGGTTTGGGTATAAAAACTTCGCCTTCTGGTATTGGCGAGGCAAAGAAATGAGTTCATAGAACTCCGGCCTATCCAGCCCTTTTTGTAATCCGGCCTGCCCTTCCGCAGCATTAGGCGGGATACTCGGGATCTACTGTAATGTTGTGTTCAGCAGAAAAAAATCCGGCGCACTTCGATTATGTCAGGACTATAGATGCCTGAACAAAAAAATAATTCGCAATCGTTTTCCACTGCCATTACTTGATGACGTTGTAGAGTTCACTTGTCTAACTACTGTGTGAAAGCTGGAAGTGTAGTAACTGCATAGAAGAAGGGTTAAAAATACCCTTTAAACACTCTAGAAATTTACAACGCGTGAACTCGACGTTAACAAACAACGCCTCTGCTTGGGCGGTAAATGAAACAGTAAGAACTAAACTCAAAATCTCAAGATATTAACCAGTAGTAGAATTACGCTACAGGGCTCAGTCTATCCTGTTTCCTAACACAGCGTTGAAAAATCTAGTGGCAGCAAAGTAATAGCTGTTACGTCCCGTTTAACCAGCAATAAATGCTAAGCAGAAGCTCACGCTACAAACAGCACAGAGATCGCCCACACTCTCACTTCTAGAACTTGGTATTTAAACCTTTTCTCCTCAAGGTAGAATTTACGTTACTTCACGCGCGCTACCAAATTTAAATATTCCAGCATTGACAATTAGGGGAATGAAAGCTTATAGAAAGGAACAAAACTTAAATTTAAAACTGGTTATTTAAAATAAATATAAATCCCTACAACGTCATTGATAAATTAGAGTCAGTAATGGCACTACATTAGACTTGAAAAAGGGATTTTTCCTTGTGGAAGTAGAAGAAGAAAACAGAAAATTCATGTCTTTCGTTACACAAAAGGACAACTTGAATTTTTGAAAGTCCCCCTTTGGTCTTGTTAATGGCCTAAGTGTTTTCCAAAGATATACAGTGTGTGATTCAGAAGTTTCAAGACTGGTTGATTTCTGAGTAGGGGAGTGCGCGCGAACCGGTTTCGCCGGGTGGGGGAAGTAGTGGGGGGTCTCAGGGAACGAACTGACGTTGTGGCAGGTCCCTCCGGAACCCTGGAGAGTGCGCATGGCTTGCAGCGTGAGTGCATTTCGTTGACCTCGGTCGAAAAGTGGGAGAGGCGAAAATGAAGCAGCAGTTGGAGCAACGTTATGCGATTAAGTTTTGCGTGCGACTGCACAAAACCGTCACGGAGACTCTCGGTATGATTCAAGAGGCCTTTAAGGAAGAAGCCATGTCCTGTGCAATGGTCTTCATGCGGCACAAACGTTTCAATGATGGCCGTCCGAATGTTGAAGACGTCGACCGCTCTGGGAGGGCATCATCAAGCCGAACGGATCAAGGTGTGGAGAGAGTGCGGGAACTTTTAAACAATGACCGTCATCTTAGTACTAGATTAATTGCCGATGAGCTACTTAGTCAGACTACGGTGTGGAGGATTGTGACGGAGAATTTGATGATGCGAAAAGTGTGTGCCAAAAGTTTTGTTGGTGAATCAGAAGAAACGGCGCATAACTGTTTGCCAGGGAATGCTCCAACGGTTGAATGTTGATCCGAACCTTCTGGAGAAAGTTACTGGTTACTGGTGATGAGACCTGGGTCGAGTACGATCCTGAGTCGAAGCGTCAAAGCTCAGAATGGCACACAGCTTCCTCGCCGAAGCCCAAGAAAGCTCGCATGAGCAAGTCGCGTGTGAAGTGCATGCTGATTTTTTTATGGTAAAGGTGTGATTCATTAGGAGTTTGTTGCTCGTGGACAGATTGTCACAGGTGACTTTTACGCCTGGAGTGCTTTGCCGCTTCAGGGATCGAATCTGCCGTGTCCGCCCGGCGATCAAGGGCGACTGGATTCTCCACCACGACAACCCGCCCGCTCACACGTCGCGCCGCCGCCGGCGAAGTTTTGATCAAGTTCAACGTGACAACACTGCCGCAGCCACCCTACAGCCCCGACTTGGCTCCAAGTGACTTTTTCCTCTTCCCCCGAATCAAGATAGGCCTAAAAGAGAAGCGATTCGACTCCATTGACGCCATCCAGCAGGCCGACGAGAGCCCTTGAGAGCATGACGCCCGAAGCCTTCCAGAAGGACTACGAATAGTGGAAGACGCGCTGGCAGCGCTGTGTTGATGCTGAAGGATCATATTTTGAAGAATTTTAGTCTGCTGTACTTAAATGTCCAATAAATTTATAGTTCTGAGGTAAGTCTTGAAACTTTTGAATCACATGCTGTATTTACGATGCATTTCGTGATCTTTGAAATGACAACACTGTAACGATAACTATATGTACGATATCATTATTCCTTCCGAAAACAAAACTCAATGAATTCAAAAATTGAAACGCGTGTTATAGACTGTGTTGTCTCCTACGCGGCAATAAACGTTATGCACAGCGCATTGTTTCTGAGCAACTTCAGTCAGTTTCAATTCGAACTCTTAGCGAATAATACATATTTTTGATCCCGTATGGTAGGGAATTCATTTCGATTTCGATTTTTAATTATGTTACAGTCCAAAAATAAAATCGGTTGTTGTTGTTGTAAAGTTATCTTTCGTATGTAAACAGTCAAACCAGGGCACATCAAAACATTTTGATCACGATCGGCCGCAGTTAATTAGAATAAAAAAATGGCTAATGAAGGCACTACTACGTTGGCGGTATTAAAGTGTAAATAACCAAATGAAAGTCATTATTAGTGGAAAATGTGAGGATTTTGGTTTCGAAGAAATAGGAGTATTTCAAGAAAAAGTGCACAAGTTAAATAATCAAATTGATGAACTTCGCTTGGATTATTACAAATTGTACAAAGATGAAGAAATATCAGACATCGGAGCTACTTTTGAAGAAATCTAGACTGTTATTACCAATGCTGAGTTAAGCCAAAAATTATAATTCATTATGTAGTAAGAATAATAGTGAATATGCAAATAATAGTGTCCTAGAAGCAAGAAGTAATTCATTGAATTATAAATTGCCTGAAATAACATTGCCTAAATTTTCTAGTAATTTTGAAGACTGGAATTTATTTAAAAACCAATTTGTATCTTTAATTTCATCTAATAAACAACTAACAGATTCTCAGAAACTGTTTTATTTACAATCTTGTTTAATTGGTAATGCAAAGCAGATGCAGACGATAGATGATACATTTTCTTCCTTATTTAAGACATTTGAAGAAGATATGATAGTAAGAGACTTGTTGTAAATTCTCGTATCAATGATTTACTTTCTATTGAAAAAAACAGTTTATGAAAATTCTGAAGATTTACGCTCATTACTTGATAAAGTTCAAAAACATTTAAGAGCATTAAAAGTTATGGAATTAAATATGGATAAATTAAGCGAAGCTTTGCTGATTAATATTATTCTCAGTAAAATATATAACGAATCCCATAAGCAATTTGAAATGTCATTAAATAATAATGATTTATGTGAATGGGAATTTTTCATGACATCTCTTCGAAAGCAATGCCAGATGTTAGAAAATATGCAAAACAAAACTATATTTGCAGAACCAAAACAAACATTCCTCAGAATAAAGTTCGATCGCTAGTGACAAAATTGAATAATAATAAATTTATGTACCCTGTTTTCAAAGACAATCATCCGCGTTTTAAATGTGAAACATTTCTGGTATTAAATCCAATGGAAAGATACGAGAAATGATTAAAAAGCTTTCTTTGTGCATTAATTGTGTACAGTCAAGTCATACAGTAGCTTCCTGTCAGTCTAGACAATTTTGCTCGGTTTGCAAATCGAAACATAATTCACTTCATCGGAATGAAGCTTCCATGTCGTCTTCAACAAGTGGGGGAAAGCAAAGTAAAGCCACGCCGTCCCCAGAAAACCGCAAAACCGAAGTTGATTTGAATAGCAATTAATTTACAGAAAAAGCCTTATCGGCGTGTCTTTTTTCGAAAAATAAAACTGTTCTCCTTTCAGCTGCGGTTGTTTGGGTTACAAATATTTATGGCCAATTCGTTAAGGCAAAAGATCTTCTTGATTCGGGTTCACAGTCAAATTTTGCTACTAATGAATTCTGTGAACGAGCAAATTTAAAAAGGAAAGAATAAATATTCCTGTTTCTAGTTTAGATGGACAAATTTCAAACATGAAATCTCGTACTTTTGCTCCTATTTTTAATGGAAATAATTCGTTCTCTGCTTCATTAAATGTTTTAGTTGTAAATAAAATCACAGATTTAGTGCCTTCTACAAAATTAAATATTGAAAATATAGATATTCCTGATACCTCAAGTTTGGCTGATCCAGAATTTGTAACTCCCTCTAGCATAGATATGCTTTTAGAAGCAGAAATATTTTATGACATTTTTGTTAATCGACAATTTAACCCTCCGCGTACGGCTCAGTTTTTATACTTTCCGGTCCTGAAATACGGGGCGATTTTTTTATATTTTCTTTATCTACATATGTTACAATTCACATCTTTATCTGCTGTTTTAAAATAATACAAGAATTTTAATAGCTTTTCCGTTTTCAAAAAATTATATAATACGGCGCCCGCTATTTCAGCGGGCGTGGTTTTAAGTTAAAAAAATCACGCGATATTTTTATTTTCAGATGAATATAATTTTTAAACAATTTGTCTCTAAAATGTTACAGAAATTTTGTAATGAAACAGAAAAAATAAAAGAAAAACATCAGTTTTACTTTGTTAAAATATATACATAAATATGAAAAATAAGTTTTCATTATTAGTAAATATTACAACTTACTTATATTGATCTTAGAAATAAAGATTGAATTATTTTTACTGACACCGTTATTATGGAAAGTTTTTTTGAGTAGGATACACTTTGAAACATGGCTCTAAACATAGTCCAACTTGACACTCTTCGCACCAAATGCGAGTCTCTTTGCGTATCTTCTTTTCATTTTTGTCTTTTTTGGAGCAACATACAGCACATTGTCTCCTAGATTCCTTTTTTATCGGATTTGGTAGAATGTGGCTAGCAAAATTCCTTTCTATAAGCCGAATACAGCTAGTGCTAGCATCGCTGGTACGTTTTGATGCATATATAGAAGAAGAATATTTGTCAAAAATTTCTTCGATCACAGCTAATTTGAAATCAAGGAGAGATTTACTTATTTTTGTAATTTTTCTGTATACTATACATGAGTTCCACAATGACTGATCCAATGAGAAGAAAAAACTTTTCTTGTAATACTTTCGTTGTTGTTTTCGGGTACTTGGGTAATGCGACATCTCCTGATCGCATCTGTCGACGCCACTCATTGTAAAGTTGTAATCATAAACCCCTTTCGGTTTTAGTGTTTCCTTTGTTGTCCCAGAATGGATTGAAACAGACGAGGTATCATGAAAAGTACTAAGCATATTTACTATTTTTTTTTATCTTTCCACTTCAGTACCATAACCTTTCCACGCTGATATGCAATGGATTGTCCCTTTTCTACTTTTTCTTTTGCAAAACCTGGAGGTAAATCTTTTCTGTTACTGAGGAGTGTATCATATATGTCCGTTTTCTTTTGAACAAGAATATCTGCCAAGCTTGGCGACGTATAGTAATTATCAACAGTTACGCAAAATCCTCTGTTTAGAAATCGCTGTAATAGGTGAAGAATAACAGCAGTTGATTGTGGATATACCTTTTCCCGTATACAAAAGGAAGTCGCATATGTAACTTGACGAAGCTTCACATAGCATGAAAAATTTTATCCCAAACCGCGAACGTTTCAAAGGAATATACTGTTTCCATGAAAAATGACTTTTGTAAAGCATTAGTGATTCATCTACAGTGAGCTGTTCTTCGGGACTAACTATTTCACAAAACTTTTTTCTAATGTGCTCAATAACATCATAAATTTTCCATAACTTAGCGCAAGGATGCGTTGACGGATCAAAATTTTCGTTATCGACAAAATGGAGATTTCTCATCAACAACTAAAAACTATCACGTTTCATAATTTTTGAAAATATTGGAGTGTTTATAGATTCTCTTTTCGACAAATACCAATGATAATCTGGCTTTTTTACTATACCTTGCAAAATAAAAGGGCGAAAAATAGCATCATTTCGTCAACATTTGTTGGAATCCAGGGTTTACGCTTCCTTAGATTAGCAGAGGGATGTTGAGAGGCAAATCTATTTGTTTCATTTACTATCAAATCTTGTAAGTCTCTATCCATAAATAAGCTGAAAAATTCCAAAGGTCCGTCTTCTTCACTTATATTCGCGAGTACTTTTGTATCACCGGAAAACTGAAATCTAGGGGGAGCATCAGGCGGGTTATTCATGTTTATTCTCATCCATGAATGAGCATTCTGAATTGTTCCATCATCATCGGAATCTTCAGATTCACTTCCAGATAACTAACGCCGCTCACACTCGGCAAATCCATATCTTTCATAAATGTTTATCGCGCGAAAGACAAAAAAAAAGCACGCAAACTCACAAATACGCGGAAAAAAAATCAAGCAAAAAAAATCAAATTCCTGAACCCTCTAGTGCCACCTAGCAGCGAAAATAAGCATCAGATGATGGTTTTTTAACGTACACGGGGAAATGGCGGGATCCGCATTGAAATCAGGGGAAAAAATTCTTCGCCCGCGATTTTCACGTGACCCGTAGTGGGGGACGAAAGAGATACCCCGCTCAAATCGCGGGAGCCGTACGCGGGGTGTTAAATCTTCTACGAAATCATTCGTTTTTAGAAATTCTGTGTTTGGTTATATAGCTACTGGTTCTTTGAAAATTTTCAGAATTATTGTGGACTTCTCCGTAATTTTGATAATATTGATAGATTGGTAGAAAAAATTTGGTTAGTGGAAAATATTGATGAAGAAAAGCCAATTCTTAGTCAAGAAGAAGAGTTCTGGGAACAACATTTCAAAGACACTCACAGACGAAATGAAGATGGTAGATTTATCGTAAAAATGCCTATGAAAGACGAGCAATTAGGAAATTCAAAGCACTTGGCCAATATTAAGATCAATCAATTAGTTAAACTCTGAGCCTGAGCCTTGTGGCTGCTGTTGCTTTCGTTTCGCGGTGCTTTCTTCAGTGTTATCGGCTTTTCTTCTTGCTGCTGGGGGATCCCTGCTAGGCGACGGATAAATCCATATTCTTGGGGCACTGCCAGGAACCTGCAATAGATCTTTTAAAACTAGAAAATCCATACGAGTATAGTACGATTTCAGCTGGTCGATGTTAGCAATTGTTTGCTGTCCATTTTCTGCTTTTAAGTAAACCGTAGAAAATTTAATTTTCTCGGTAATGAAAAGCCCCTCAAACCTGGGTTCAAATTTGGCTACCGTATTTTCGAGTGCAGATGAAAAAGAGTGCTTTAATTTTAACACTTTCTGACCTATCGTATACTCTACGTCGCGTCTTTTTCTATCGTAATACAACTTTTGTTTCGACCTCGCTGCACCAGAATTTTTGATGGCCTCATTAATAATTTTCTGAATATCATTCAATTTAAACTCTTCCTGTCTTTGTTGAACGAAAAATAGCTTATCCAGAGGCGTTAAAATTTTTCTTCCTAGGAATAATTCTGCGGGGGTTTTTTGTGTGGTATCATGTTTTGCTGTTCTCAAAGCAAAGCCTAATTCATTGACACAGTTGTCCCAGCAGTCATGATAATTCTTAACATATCCCCGAATAATTTTAACTATATTCTTATTTACGCATTCCGCAATATTTGATTGCGGTCTATAAGGTACCATTTTTAGGTGGCGTATGCCAAGGCCTGTGCATAGGTTTTCAAATAAATTACTTACGAATTGCCTACCATTATCTGATATTACTTTTACTGGGGCCCCGTATTTTCAAAATATATTTATTTAGAAACGAATCTGCTACTATTTTTGCTGAAGCTCGTTTAAGGGGAATTATTTTCACCCATTTTGAAAAATGATCCCCAATGGTTAACAAGTATCTATTTTAATTACTCTTTGTTCTAGGGTAGGGACCAAGCAAATCAATGCCAACCAATTCATTTGGGAAAGTGGTTTTTACGCTATATAAGTACCCGGCCGGGTTGTAAATAACGTCGTTAATTAATTGATACAAGTGACATGACCTGACATACGCCGTCACAAGTTTTTATAACTGCGGAAAATACACCGCTTCGCAGACATTTTACAGGGCTTTCCTAACACCAAGATGGGCTCCTAGTTTTGAGTCATGGAACTCCTCTAGAATACTTAAGCGTAGACTCATTGGGACTATCGGCCGCAATTCTTGATTATCATAGGTTGTTTTCGTGTAAAAGAGCAATTTATCGATAATTCCATAATGCGCCGCCGTATTGAGAATAGCCGTTAAATCTACATGTTCAAAATTTTCGGGATATTCCAAATAGGCGCAAATGTCTTTAAATCTGGGTCCGTTTTTAATGCGGCAATTATTGTTTCTCGGGATTCAATTATTTTCGTACATTTAATTGTATTTCCGTCTTCCTCGAACTTTATTCTGGATAGTGCATCTGCAACTACATTTTCTTTTCTCGGTGTGTGTTTTATTATTAAAGTAAACTCTCGCAGTTTTAGCGTCCAACGTATGAGCCGGGGCGAAAGATTTTTACCGGAGTGTAGACGACCAACTGCCGCGTGATCTGAATATACAGTTATTGCAGCACTTCCAAAGTACACACGAAATTTTTGCACCGCTATTAGGACCGCGAGGGTTTCCCGCTCAGTTGCAGTATAATCTCGCGGAGTTTGATTAAGCATCTTGCTAAAAAAAGCTATTGGCTGCCCATTTTGGAAAAGAACTGCGCCAACTGCGTAGTCTGACTCGTCTGCTGCAATCTCCAAATTTTGATCCCCTTCCGGGAATTTAAGAACAGGGACGTTAATTAAGGATTGTTTCAATTCTTCAAACGCCGTGTTCGCCTCCACTGTCCATGTGAACCTAGTCTTTTTTTGTTTAAGCACCAACAAGGTTCAACTATCTTTGCAAAATCTTTAATGAATACTCTATAATAGGAACACATCCCCAGGAAGGATGATAGCTTCTTAGCCGTATTTGGCGGTGGATAGCTTTTGATCGCTAAAATTTTAGAGTTGTCAGTTTCAATACCGTTTTTCGAGATTTTATAGCCGAGGTACCTTAATTCCTTGGCGGCAAATTTGCACTTTTAAGGATTAAATTTGAGACCTGCTTCATTCAATAATGTAAAAACTTCCTCTAAATGTTTAATGTGTTCCTCTAGGGTTTCGCTCATCACAATAATATCATCGAGATAGATGACTGTTCTTTTTCCCAAGACTGGCCTTAAAACAATATCCATAACTTTTTTAAATGTAGCCGGAACTCCACTTAAGCCAAATAGCATTCTCAAAAGGCATACACGCCTGACTTTGTAATAAAAGCTGTTTTTTCGACATCCTCCGGATTTACTGCAATTTGAAAATAGCCTGACGTCAGGTCTAAGGTTGTCATGTATTTAGTTGACCGAATTTTTCTTATGATTTCATCTATTATTGGTAGGGGATATGTGGGGTATTTCGTTATACTATTTAATTTTCTGTAATCATCTGCGAATCTCCACGCGTTCGGATCTGTGGGTGGCAGTCCATTCCTCTTTCTACATAAAACTACAGGACTAGCTTAGGGGCTAGTACTTAGCGTAATTATTTTATCCTCGAGCATTTTCTTAATGTGTTGCTCGAGAATGTCTTCCTTCACACGGTCATACCTGTAGGACTTAGACCGAACTGGGGGCTCATTACCAGTCTCGATAGCGTGAGATACAGTCTTTCAGAAACCAGGCTTCTCGTCAAAAAATTTGGTAAAAGTTCTTACCATTTCTTGAATTGTTTCTTTTTCTCCTTCTTCGAAGTGATTGAGCTCAAGTTCCGGCATTGCGGCTTGTTCAACTTCCACTTTATCCATCTTGACCCGTAAGGTAGAATCTTTGAACTTAATTTTTGCACTTGCTGCGCGTAAGAAATCAACCCCCAAAGTGAATGCGGTTAATAAATTCTTTATTACGAGAAAATAAATTTTTTGAACCTCATTTTTTTATTTGAACATGCAGCCCCACTTTTCCCAAGCAGACACACTGTTTGCTTTGGACAGCAATCACTCGTTGTCCCGTTGTCTTAACAGTCTGTAACGACGAAAATGCTGTTTAAAAAAATCCTGCGACAGGAAGCTGCACTGAGCCAGGGTATCCAGTAAAACGGTCGTAGGGATGTTGTTTAGAAGTATCTGAATTTCTGGCAAGGCCAAATTTTGTACGACTACCGTATTCAGTTGATTTCTGAGGGATTTACCTTCTCACACGATAACTTCACCCTCCTTCTAATCACCGTGACTAGTTTAAATTCTTCTTTTCAACCCCTTGGTCAAACTGCTTTTTATTTTACCACGGTTTGGTCTGACCGGCTTTCCTCTTATCCGGCTTTGCTACCTTCCCTTGTCGATAGGAATTCTGCTGACCTTGAGGTTTTGTCTGGGCGTGAAACCTTGAATACTGCCTAAAATTATTCACACGCGCGTTTTCGCCCATTCTCCTACTTTGAAATTTGACAGCTAGTTCAAATAAGCTTTCCAGCGTTTGCGGATTTCTAACTTCAAGAAAATCTTGAATTGATGGAAGCAACCGCGGCAAAATTATTTCGATGACTTCATTGTCGGGCTTTTCCCATACAATAATTTGACAATGTGGATCTTCCTTAAGATGAAATCTGTTAATTCGTCGAAGTTAGTTGGCATTTTCTAAATAATTCTGATTCCAGTCTTGTACGGTGTCTGACAACTGGGAATGCTTTCAATAGAGAATTTTTAAAATTTTCCCAAGTATACGTTTCGGATCTTGAATCCCCCAACAAACTGCCAATATTCTTGTATCAGCTGAGGGCTTGACCTTTGAAATTGGTCGTAGCGATGATAATTCTTTGCGGCTGGTTCACAGGATATAACGTGAAGTGTAACTCCAGCTGTTCCAGGAAGGTCATTACGGATCCTCTTCCGTCAAAAGTTGCTGTTGGCTTCATCGCCGCTCTCATCGTTTCCACGATAAATCCGAATCCTCTATGGGGTTTGGTTGTGGCTGAGTGTACTGAAAGGTGGGAGGAGTCAACGAGAAATATTCGCTAACTAGCGGCATGGTTCGTTGAGAACAAGTTCGGGCGCCAAATGTGGGGTTTTAAATCCAAAGTTCAGACTTAAAACCCCACGAACACTAACAAGCGAATAATCGCTTAAGTGTGTGAATAAACACGTAAGACGTAAGAAGGGTTAACTACCCTTTATTTTTCAGAATAAATACAATCAACTCCTACTTGGAGTATACAGGAAGCCTCTACTTGGGCTTGAATTTAAATAACTATGAATTTAAACTAAATTAAGCTTAACTATAGCTATCTGAAAGGTATAGTCGAAGCTATCAGAAATCTAAGTAGCTGGCCCTTAAATAGTAATTTAATCGACGAAGCCAAACAAGGGCCTAAAGTATGGCCGAGCGTAGTAGCTCAGAGGAGAACGTAGCCAAAAGGCAAACGCGCGCTAGTCAGGAATTAAGACTCTCTCTCTTGAAGTCGGTGAAGCATCGACTTAAATATTACTCTTTGCATTAACTGCGTTTCTGAAATTACATTCTGGCAGGAAATTGTAAGCTGAAATTAGAATCAGATAGGAAAGAGTCGTAACTTAAAATAACTGTTAATAAGCTTAGAATAAACCATACAAGTTAAAGAAACTTGCTTTTTTAATTAGTGCCCCTGATGAAGTTTTGTGTAAGTATTTGGCATCTGAAAATATCTCTTGAAAATTCTTTCCTCCTCGGGCCCTCAATTTTAGTGGAATTTGGGAGGCCGGAATTAAATCTTTTAAATTTCATCTTAAAACAGCAATTTCCAATGCTAAACTTACTTATGAAGAATTTCAACCGTAATTGGTCAAATTGAAGGAATACTAAATTCGAGACCTTTTTCTGTTTTATCGTCTGAACCACCAGATTAAGAACTATTGACGCCAGGTCACTTTTTAATAGGTAGATCCATAAACTCAATTGTAGAACCTCAAATTTTAGATCTGTCAGAAAGCAGATTATCAAGATGGCAAAATTTAACTAAAATGATACAGATTATATGGAAACGACGGACAACTGACTATCTTAATCACTTGCAACAACGAAAGAAATTGTATTTTTCAAAGGACACTCTAAAGAAATATACAATCGTTATTATTAAAGATGATCAGTTACCTCCATTTAAATGGTTACTAGGAAGAATTTATCAGACCATTCCTGGTAAAAATGGTAAGACACGAGTAGCAGTCAATAACAAAACATTCGGTCCAATTAAAAGGCCAATATCAAAAATTTCTTTATTGCCTATGGATGATAATTACAATGATTAAGTTTCATTGCTAATAAAATGTATACATTGTTCTTTATTATACTTTAGTAATTTTGATGGAAAAATTTGAATTTTTTTTACTGTTTGAAATGTTGATATACCTACCATAATTATTGAAAAAATTTGTAAATGTTCAAACTTTATCAAATTCTCTGAATTGTGTATTTGCATTCTGTAAATGATTTACTAACTTTATGTCATTTGTTAATGCTTAAAAAGATGAATAGCTCAATTCTCAACATTTGATACTGAATTGTATGCTTAGATTTAGTTTGCATATCATAGATATTGCAACGTGGGCTTGTATGTTGCCTCCTACGCGGCAATAAAAGTTATGCATAGCGCATTGTTTCTGCGCGGCAATAAAAGTTATATACAGCGCATTGTTTCTGCGCAACTTCAGTCAGTTTCAATTCGGATTCCTAGCGAAGCATACATGTTTTTGATCCCGTGTGGTCAGGAGTTCATTTCGATTTCGATTTTTAGTTATGTTACAGTCCAAAAAATAAAATTGGTTGTTGTTGTAATAAAATTGGTAGTTATCTTTCGTGTACGGTCGAACCAGCTCCCCTCAAAACAGACTGCATCGGAATATGAATTAGAACTAAACATTAAGAAGTGCTTTTTTTTAAACTCGAAATCGTATTTTTAGGTCACAAAATTAAAGATGGGAAATTATATCCTTCTTCTTCTAAAACGAAAGCAGTAATTAACTTTCCGGAGCCTAAATGTGTTAAATTTGTTCAAAGGTATTTAGGCTTAACTGGTTATTTCAGAAAATTCATACCGAACTATTCATTACTTGCAAAACCACTTAGTGATTTATTGAAGAAAGATTCTAAATTTAAATTCGAAAATAAGGGAAATTATGCTTTTAACGAATTGAAAAGCATCTTAATATTTGAACCTGTTCTGTGTATTTGTAATCCGAAAGCAGAAACGAAAATACACACCGATGCTAGTGCTAACGGTTACGGTGCGGTTCGGTTACATAAATCTTTGATTGATAATCAGCTGCATCCAGTTTATTGTATGAGTAGGAAGACAACAGACATTGAGACTAAATATTCCAGCTACGAATTAGAGGTTAAAGCAGTCGCAGAAACTCTCGAAACATTCAGGGTGCACGCATTAGGCATACCGTTTACAATCATGACAGATTGTAATGCATTCAAACAAACTATGAGCAAGAAAGACATTTGCACTCAAAGATCTAGATGGACATTAATGTTACAAGATTATGATTACCCGCATGCAACATGTTGATGCATTGAGAAGAAAGCCTGTATGTATGGTAATTGAAAATGGTATAACATTTAAGATAATTCAAGCTCAGGAAACTGATGAAAATATAAAAGTTTTAAAAGAAGTTTTGAAGTTTAAGCCGTATGAAGACCCATTGCTTACAAAATGACATGCTTTGCAGATTGTTGAATGAAAATGACGTTGTGAACCATGAATTAGTGCAAGAGATTAGTACTCAAGAAAACACACTACACTTAGATTCGAAACTGTCAAGGAGAAAGGTCACTCCAGGTGGAGATTCTGAAAAGAAGCATTTTCTCGAAAAAGAGTCTCAAGCCAGAGTTTGTGATGGATTAAATGTTAATTCTGCTAGAAAAACTTCAGTAAAATACCTTGTAATAGACAAGCAAAAGAACCATTGAAAACGAAGAAAGTACACAGACCACAGATGAAGAAGATAAGATTGAGAAGCAGAAATCAGTTAGAAAACCTGGTGACAAAAACGTTGTTACGGAAATCAAAGATGGAATGAAAAAAAATAAAGAAGGTGAAACAAAAAAAAGCTGAAAGCAGATTCGGAAGATCCAAGCAGTTAAAACCGAAAGTCTTTGATAATGAAATACCGATTTTGTTGATTCCTGATTCAGACTTATTTCCGACTTGAAAAATTTCTCCCGATTTGACTAAAAGACTATTGTTTTAAAGACGTTAGTTATTTCAAAAAGAATTGTAAGATCTGTTTAAGATACCAAATCTGGGATAAAGCATCTGCTACAGTGTTCTCCTCCTCCAGCGTGTGTTTGATAAATAGGTTAAATTTTTGCAATTTTAATGCCCATCTTATCAAGCGTGGCGGCCGCAGTATATTCGTCTCACGGCGGCGTGATCTGAATGCACGACTATCGGTGCCTTACCAAAATAGACTCTAAATTTCTGCAACGCTAAAAGTACGGTCAAATTTCTCTTTCGGTGGCCGTATAGTTACGCTGTGTTTGATTTAGAGTTTTTGACAAATACGCCGCGTGCTGCTGATTCTGCGTCAAAACCGCGGCTATAGCATAATCCGAAGCGTCCGCCGAAATTTCGAAATTTTCGTCCCCTCCTGGAAATTTAAAACCGGTACTTGAATTAGCGCAGGTTTCTGTCTCTCAAATGCGGAGTTAGCCTCAGCTGTCCATGAAAAACTGCTTTCTACCTCTTCAATTGTAACAGCAGTCCAGTTATCTGTGCGAAGTCCTTTATAAATAAATGTTCTGTACTAAGAACATATGCCTGAGAATGAGGCGAGTTTTTTAGCTGTATTGGGCGGTGGGTAATTCTTCATGGCAATTACTTTTGAATCCTCAGTTTGATTCCCCGTTTTGAAACCTTATAGCCCAGGTACCTGAGTTCTGCCGTGAATTTACACTTACTAGCATTTATTTTTAAGCCTGTGTCTCTTAATAATGTAAAAACTTCGTTTAGATCTTTTATGTGTTCCTCAATATTTTCGCTCGACACAATAATATCATCGAGATAAATAATATAGATGGTTATAGGTTTAATAATTTTAGTTTTGAGCATGTGTTGAACATGCTCCTCAATGATCTGTACCTTAATATCTGTATGGCCTGATTTTCCCAGACTCCTCACTTTTTAAATTAATTTCATGATGTGCAATTTGTGTAAGGCCCCGTGTTTCAGAAAATAAATCAGAAAACTTTCTTACCAGGCCTTGGAATTTTCTTCTGCCTTCGATTTGCACATGTGCCAGATTTAAGTCAGGCAGTTCCATAGCTTCCACGATCATCAGCTTCATATGCAGTTGTAACATTTCTTCCTGAAAAATTAATTTGGGCTCCCGCTGTCTTCAAAACGTCCGTGCCTAGAATAACTAAAGTTTGCAAATTAAGTACGACAAAAAATATTGATTTTTACCCCTCGTTTTTTATCTCCACATTAAACAACTATTTACCCATACATGCACAATGTTTGCCCTGCGCTGCAATAACTTTTGTATTTTGAACTTTAAATTGCCTGTATCTTTTAAACTTGTTTCGAAAAAAAATTTCCGGAATAAAATATGCTTGCGCACCTGTGTCCCCTAAGGCCTCTGTTGGTACCTTATTTAGTCGAATGTGTACAACAGGTAGGAACAATTGTTTTTTATTATTACCGTGTTCAACTGTACTTTCGAGGGATTTTTTCCGAGTGGGGTGACTACCTTCCTTTCAGCCACCTGTTGTAATTTAACTTCTTTTTTCCTGCCCCCTTTTTAGGATCTTGCGGCCCATATTGACATCTCCTTCCTTCTTATCTTGAAATTTATTTCCGGTATTAAATCTATTTGATTGTTCTGAATACGGCCTAAAAAACTGTCCGTTTTATCTCTGGCCAAAACTTCTCGTACGCGTACTTTCTGCCACCCTCCTACTCTCAAATTTCACCACCAGCTCAAGCAATTGTTCTACTGTGCTGGGGTTTCACCCTTCAATATAATATTGGACTTGCGACAGTAGTCGAGGCAAAATAACCAGAATTATCTCTGCTTCGGACCTTTTCCCATACAACAAATTAGCAACTTGGACCTTGCCTAAAGTAAATTCCGACAGTTCTTCAACTTAAATTGGTACTTGTTATACAATTTGGCCTTAAGTCTAGCTCTGTCTTTGACCACGGGGAATGTTTTTATCAGAGCAGCTTTAAAATTTTCAAACGTATATGTGAGGCTTCCTATTTCCCCCAGATGAAATTTCCCGACTTTTTTAAACCAACGTAATGTCTGTCAAAGTAAGGTGGTCGTTGCTATCGTAATCTTCTGCACTTCAGGAACGGGATAAAGTAAAAAATGGTTATCTAAATTTTCTAGGAAGCTAGTGACCGACATTCTTCCGTCGAATGTCACTGCGGGTTTCATGGAGGCCCACATTGTTTCGACGAGGTAGCCAAAACCCTCCATTATGCTACCAAGAAGCGTTGGAGTTTGCGATGTCGATGAGGCTAGCAGCGTCGTTACCAGCTATGAGTTCGGAAGTTGGGCGCCACTTGTAAGATCTTTATCTTCTTTCCCACACAAACTCAACTAGATCCTATAAAAGAACCTGGCGAATTCTCGCACAGGCATGAATTAAATACCAGCACAGAAGAAGGGTGAAAATAACCCTTTATTAATTCAATTCAGAACACAAAAGGCACGTATTTTGTGCTTTACAACAACAACGACCACTTGCGGTGGAACTTAAACGTTATAACATAAATCAATTCAATTCTAAATAGAAGATTGCTGAATTAGCACGTTAAGTTACGGCTAACTGAAGTTGACTCAACAAAACCTAACAGGCGTGATAATTATCTGAAATGGCCAAGGGGCGTACTAGGGTAATAGCGAAATAAGCAACCAAACGTGCGCTGGCTAGTGAATACACGCTCTGAATAAACTCAGAGATTCACCCGTTTAAATACTCACTTCACTTAACTTTACATTTACATCATGGCAAGGAAATACGAGGGGAAGTTGAGGAATGCAGGAAAGATTACAAAAATTTGAATAAAATTTTAGTTAACTAAAGGAAACCCTACAGAATGAAGATGATGTCTAAGGATGAAATGTATCAAGGAAGACGGCTTAAAGAAGACGATTTTGAGAAAAGGCATTCGTATGACGGATATTGAAGATATCTAACATGCATTTAGAAGACGTATCCAGACGATGTTTAAGAAGATTCATTTATCCAGACAACATTAAAGAAGACGCGTTTATGAAATACATATATTCAGATGGGCTGTTAAAGATGAACGAAGACTCAAAGAGTATTGAAAAGATAAAGCCGTTATTTCTGAAGATGATAAGATGATGAAGAAAGATGGCTGAACTAAACCATTTAAGACGACTTTTTCCTCAATGCAAATCAAAATCTTTTTCTTTAAATTTTATCTTTCAGATCTCCAGATGCTGATGGTCTTATTTCTAGAATGCGAGGACGCATGCCATCAGGATGAACGAGCAGCTCTGGAATCGCACCGTCCACAACAATCGGATGGCACTTCAAGCTGTGTGAAAGAACTCTTTTTTTTCCCTGATGAATAGAAGACAGACGATTCCACCATTAAGGCCATGACGCGCTTAATAAAATACGCCTCCATGACACGACGTTCTAAGATGCAGACTTATATACATTTATAAATAATTTCTTCTGTTTCCATCTACGAATGTAATCATTTCATAGTGCGTAGTAACTGTTCGTCTTTTCATTAAATATTCAAGTTATTTATAAATCGAACTATTATATTAAAAACCCCTTGATATGGAATCCGACATCCATCTCTGAAGTAAATTCACAGATATCAAGAATAGTAAGTACCGATCTCATATATATGAACGTACTATTTTCTAGTACGGGCCTTAACACAGTATTCATCATGCATTGGAATGTTGCCGGAGCTCAGCATAGTCCAAATGGCATATACGCCTGATTTTAGTCATAAACGCTGTTTTCTGGACGTCCTCGGGCTTTACGCCGATTTGAAAATAGCCACCCTGGCATTAAATTTAATGTTGTCATATATTTCGTGGACTTTATTTTTCGAATAATTTCGTCTATTATTGGCAGGGAATATAGTGGATTCTTAGCAATGCTATTGTGTTTACTGTAATCGACGGTAAATTGCGTTACTTTATGATCCGAAGGTAGATCATTTTTCTTATAGCATAACTCTACAGGGCTCACGTATGGACAGCTTGTGGGGATAATAATTTTATTCTCTAACATTTCTTTAATGTCCGCTCAATGATTTCCTCTTTCACCTTATCTATACTGTTTTGTTTTTTAAAGGGGCAGCATTTCCTGCGTCTGTTTCATGGCTGATTACTAGCCAGAATCGTAGCTTAGAATCAATTGACAAATGTTTCTTACCAGGGTTTCAACTTCGCCTCTTTCTTCTTTCGTCAGGTGCCTGAGATTCACTTCGGGGACTGGGCTTTCTTTCCCCTGGACTCTTTTCATTTGTGCACAGTAGCGTCTTTAAAATTTAACTCTGCAAATGCCCAGTGTAAAAACTCTCTCCCAAAATTACTAGCGCTAGCAAATTTTTGACTACGAGGAAGGTAACTTGTTGTTCCTCGTTTTTTACTTGGAGATATGCAAACCCCCTTTCCCGAGGCATATGCATTGCTTGTCCTGAGCAACGATTATTTTCTGTCCCGTTACATTAAAAATACGAAATCTCTTGAAATTTTTCTTAAAAAAGTCCTACGAAAGGTAATTGCAGTGGGTCCCGGTGTTTAACGAAGCAGCAGTTGGGTCGTTATTTAATGAAATTTGAATTTTTTGCAGATCCAAAATTTTTAAGACCACAGTATTTAATTTAATAATAGAGGGATTTTCTTATGTCAGGGGCAACCATACCCTCTTCTTCCTTGTCACCTGATTTAGTTTAAATTTTTTACGCTTCTTGTTTATCTTGTTGTTTACTCTGGAGGTCGCCAAATCTTTTCCTTACCTGCCTTTTACTTCTGTTGCCGCCCTTTGCGGTTGCATCCGTTTGCCGATAGGGACATTGCATACCCTGCGGCCTTTGCTGGAGGAGAAAACTGGAACATTGTCCAGACGGCCTTTGCCAATATCCCACCTTAAGCATCTTTTCCGACTCTCGCCGGCTTTCGAATTTAACAATTAATTGGAATAGACTTTCCAGCATGGTAGGATTTCTGACGTCGGAAAAGTCCTGAATCGGGGGAAACAGTAGCAATACAATTACATTTAATACCTCGGCGTCTGGAATCTTACCCTACAATTAATTAATCATCTGAACTTCTCTTAAAATGAATTCAGTCAATTCTTCCGCCTTAGTCTGATATTTGTTGAAACGCTCAGCTTCGGGCTGCTGGAAATGCTTTTAATAAAGCAGTTTTAAATGTTTCCCAGGCGTAGGTTTCACTTCCTAGTTAACCTATCAGGAACTTGCCTGCGCCCTTGTACCAGTTTAGTGCTTGGCATTTAAATTTGTCGCGGCAACAGTAAATTTCTGTAATTCTGAAACAGGATGCAATGTGAAATACGAATCCTATTGTTCCAGGAACGACATAATGGAAACTTTTCCATCAAAGGTCGCAGGAGGTTTCACAGCGGCCCGAATGGTTTTGACTATGAAGCCAAAACCCTCCATTGGCTTAACTGGTGCCCGTTAAACAGAAGCCTTCGAACCGCCAAACTAAATTTTCCAATTTCCAGTAACATGGTTTGCATAGCTTCTCGGGCGCCAAAATAAGATTCTAGCTAAATTAAAGTTCCTTGAAGCTAGAACTTACTAGAACTGTGAAGCGAGTATTCATTAAGTTATATTGTATCGGTAACACTTCTAGAAGAAGGGGGACAAAACAATTTTATTCACTCAAGAACAGTTCACAGAAGGCACTTCTCGTGCTTACAGTATCACGCCAACGCTTTTGGCGGTAGCTTAAAAATAAAAAGTAAAATTAAAACTAATCTAAATTGAAGAATCAGCCGAAGGTACACAGAGCTATTTAACGTGTAGTTGGCTCTGTGGCTAACATCACCGAAGTAGACTAACCGGCAATTAATAGGTCCGGCCTTAAATACAGGAAGCTTTAACTAGTAGAGATCCTGTATTGAGAGAGCACTTAATCAAGCTACAACAATCAACTTTTGCTCCCATCATACAAAATGACTTTATCTCACTTCTGGATAGAATTGTCAAGGAAAAGATTTTGACTGATATTAAAAATGAAATGTATTTTGTATCATCTTTGACAGTGCTCATGATATCTTGCGCATAGATCAAATGAGTGAAATCATTCACTCATTTGATTCACACAAAGAACAAAAAAGTTGAAATAAATAAGTCACTTCTAGGTTTTTTTCATCTAACTGGGAAGAAAGTCGTTGACATAATGGAAGATATTTTAAAAGTTATTGAACGGGATGGTCTGGGTATAATAATGTGCCAAGGACAAGAAAACGACAGTACCATGGCTGGAGTGCATTCAGGAGTTCAAGGAAGGACTTATGAAGCATTTTTGTACCCAATACAAACCAGTCTGTCAATCTGTATGGAGTACACTCTTTTTCAACAGTTCTATTACGTGTGACTTTCTTTGGGACCTCAGAAAGTGATGTACAATTCTTCCGACAAATGTTGCAGTTACAGCTAAGAGACTTTCAGAAACAAGATAGAGTGCTCACTACGAAGCTGTTAATCCTGTTTAATAAAGTTGTCGATGCCACTCAAAAACTGTGTGATGCTTCCGAAACGATCGAAACAAAAAGAGCATCTCAAACCCTCTTGCCCGCAATGCGATACTTCTCGTTTTTTGTTCTTTTTGTATTAATGGAATAATGTCAGAGGAAGTCAGTTACATTCAAAAATATTTACAGATTCTTGGAATAAGCTTCAAGAAGTCAGTTATCAAGATGAGAAGTCTAAAAGTCTTTTTAAAAGACAAAAGAACTGGCCTTGTTGAGGTTGCACTGCAATTAAAAGACACATGTGAAGATATGTGCATTCCTGTAACACAAACAACTGTCAGGGAGAAGAAAATTATATCCAGAGAGCTCTCTCAGATCAGCTGCTGATTTCGGACAAGAACTGAAACAGTCATTGTTAAAGTTCATTGAGGGTTTCAACAGGAAATCGATACACGTTCCGAAGGAATGAAATGTATATCAGATCAGATCGGTCTGCAATCTTAGACCCTAGCAATTAGATCGAAATCTCGGAAACTGAACTTCCCAAGTTTGTGCAAATGAAATTGTCCAAGTTGAAAATTAGATTAGCCTTCTGCAGATGGTATCCTTACAGAAATTCCCCACCTAAGAAGATTTCTAAAAGTTCCAAAAGAAGAGTCTCTTGTTTGACTCTTGGAGATTCTTATAGTTTATGGTTGAATGTGAACTTTTCGACTTTGTTCTCAATCTCATTTTAGCATTAAGATTTTTCTGAATTTTATGTGTTTCTTTTGCATCATGTGAGGGGAGTTTTTAGAAACTCGAACTAATTAAGAATTGTCTCAGATCCACTATGAACCAACCACGATTCTCTAAGTTAGCCATTTTGCCAACAAAAAAAATAGTGTAACTAATGGCATCAATTTTGGTGACGGAATTTTAAAATTTGCAGACCAAAAACGTTTGAAAGAAGAGATTGTAACTATCTTGTTAAAATATACTTTGTTGGATTATAGACTAGAGAACAAAACTTGCAAACAATTTAGTTTTCATTGAATTGTATTATAATAAAGTTATGCATTGGGTACTATCACAATGAAAAAAAGATTTCTTACATTATACATTAAACTGGCTTATTAATAAAAAGGCATGTTACTTGTTTTTTCATTCATAAAAAATTTCTTACAAAATAATTAACATTACGCCCTATTTACTTAACAACTAAATAAAAAAATTGCTTCTTTAATAAATTTCATTTTATATTTTAGTGAACATGGCGGTGACAAGTTAAATCTCCGCGCCGGATGCCATCAGAGGTTGCTACGCCACTACTTGCCACTTTAGCTGACATAGCTTCCCCGAAGGAGGAAATTAGTTCAATAGTAGAATTATTCTCAGTAGGAACATTTGACATACGTTTTGGATTCAAAACAGAAATTTCAGCAGCGAAATCGATAATAGGTGGAATCTCTTTACCCGCAACGCTAATATTTACGCTTTACAATGGTTGCATAATAATTTCATACGATTTTAAGCATGAGAATTTAGTTTCTGCTATTGCTTTGTAAGGTTTATTTACGTTCATTAACCAATTATTTTTTTATACGAATCTGTACTGTCACTTCTCTCTTTCCGTGTTCTTGCCAGAACGCAAATTAGCTGACGTGTATTTAAGTGAAGTTTTGAGATTGTTTTAGTTAGAACGTGTTCTGCCTGAAGGCCACGTTACTGTACTACAGGCCAAGTTAAGTTGAGAACACTGAATATAGTAGAAAGTGTATGCATCCGATATAATTCTACCATTTCGAGAAGTTATATTGTAAATATTATGCTGTGAAATATGAATGCTGTTGAGCAAAGAGAGCGGAAGGGAAAAAAATGTGTGAAATGACAGATTATGTTGCGACCAGCTTTTTATCTAAAAATTTACTAAATTGTGTCAATGATTCGATGACCATCAGGAAGACATCGCCTTTTTTGGGGGTTATTGGTTAAACTTCAAATTCCAGCATCCCCAACATCATCCCACTCTCAATGAGAAAAGCAATTAAAACATTCATTTATTCACTGAACGGGAGGAGAAAAAAGCAATTGACGACGTCTGCTTCATCTTCGACATAGGTGTATATTTTCCAACCTCATAAAGCTGAAAAATCACTGCGCAGTTCCGCTAAGATTATTGTTATGAATGTTTTCGTCAAATTACGGGAGCATTTTCCTAATAAATCCGATAACGATATCGTTACTTTTGCTGCTGATTTGACTGGCATTTCTGTGACAAGCATAAATCGTATGAAATCCGAATTGAAAGGAAATGGAGCACTGTGCAAAAAAGGGGCTAAAGTTATAAATGATGAAACTAATTTGCCAAATATGTCCATGCGCACAGTAGGAAGAATGATGAATGATTTAGGATTTGCATTTAGAAAATGAAAATGCCAGTCAATTTTGATTGAAAGTGACAATATTCAATGCTGGAGGCACAGATATCTAAGATATATAAAAAATATTGTGCACAGGGTAGAACAATTTATTGCATAGATGAAACTTGAGTAAATTTTGGGAATTCTAAAACTAAACTTTGGGACGATAAAATTATAAGAAGCGGAAAAGGAGGAAATTAGATTGTCTGGTGGAGAACACTGTTGAGCGCGTGAAATTTAATATTCATGAGTCGGGTAGTTCAGATTCTTCAAACGATAATTTTAGTGGGATTAAAATCTCAGTTAAAAAAGGCCCTTTTCGGGGACATAAATGAAAAATACAAGGGCTCTTTTCAAGGCCACAATTTAAGAAAAGGGCAGAAGTATAAACAGTGATAAATAACATTAAAAATACAAGCTAACATCCCTTAGAAAATCTAACATGGAAGTGTTCCACCAGCACCCGAATGGTTAAGACAGCTGAATACTGGTAGTTTGAAACTAGTTCGAACCCAAGCCGAATGGGCCCAATAGGTAACAATAAGGAAATTACTGATCAATTAAGTTAACTCTGGCAGAAGCAACAAGGGTTTCTGTCTAAAGGAAGGGGATATCTTCGTGGAGACTTTAAAAGGGTAGAGAACTTCTTTTATATAATACATTGAGAGACTCCCATGCAGTTCAGAGCTTTCAGTCCTTACAAACGAATTCGCTACATACTACCAGTGTTTCACGGCTTAAGCAACTGTGTCATAAATATGCTCATATGCAAATGATTCCATCTAAGGAAAGGAATAGCAATTTCCATGTGATATACTTGTTATTTTTATACCTCGAAGGAAATGTATGATTTTTACCTAACTTATACAGTCTTACCCCGCAAAGTATAATTCGTTGATTCTCAGAGAGCTGAATCAGCCTGCTTTTTATAATTTGAGAGATTAAAAGCAACGCATTCCCGTGTGCGAAGCAAAAGAAGCACCTTTCACGCGCCGTCGCGCAAGCCGTTTCATTCGACAAAGCATAAAAGTATAAAACTAATTTATTTTTAAAATACAAGCAACCAGTCATTAATTAATATGCTGAATTTCTTAAAAGCAATAAACTCACTCCTTAGCAATTTAAATTTTTTATATTTTTAAGTTCTTATGAACACTTGCGCTTTGTTGTAACTAACAAAAGACATTTCTAATGTTATGTCTTTACTTGATTAGTAAAGGCTTAGTTAATTGGTATTGGATCATTTGTTTCGCATTTTTCATGTCTGTTTTTCAGTTTTAAAGTTTTTGATATTTTTCTAATCGATTGAAATTTTAAAAACTCTTTAGTCGTTAGACTGCAATCTGAAGATCTCAATTTCTAGTATTTTTATTCATTTTATTTTTGATTTTAAACAGTAATAAACAAGATAGGGTAAGACGCACTGTAGGACGGTGATTGTCTGGGCATGACTGGAAGAATATGCATCTTAGGAGACAATTAATACAGGATATAATTTTTACAATGTCTGCTATAAAATATAGTCAGAGTTTTTTAAACAATCGTAAGTTAAACTATAATTAACGTCCTTAAAAAATAAACATCGAAAATTTTCCACTGGTTCACTGTTTTGGAAGCAACAAACTGCGTAAACTCTTAAAAATTAAAAGAAATAACTTATTGCCAATTTTTTTAAATTTATGAGTTTTACTTTTAACTAAGCGAACGGTCTTGGGAAAACATTTAACCTGAATTCTTCCGTTTTAGGTAACGATTCAGGTTTTAAATGTCATCGAATTCGTATACGTCACATTTAGTTAATAGTGAAAAATTTCATACATTTTAAAACAATGAATAACACTCGCTACATTTTACACTACAGTTAACTAACAATTTTAGTTTCAGCTTCATCGATTAAAAAGATTGCTATTTAAATGCGTTGGATTTGTCAAGAAGGCGCCAAATGTGCAACGAATTAGAGGAATTGAATATCTGCAGGCAGTTTGTTGTCTAGCCTTGTGTGTGTTCTTAGGTTAGGTTGCCGTTTTTAGCTGTTATTTCTGCGATAAACATTCCTGTCTTTGGCGTTGCTTTATTCTTGCCGATTGCGCTGTTACTTCGGTGTAGGTTAAAGGCCAACTTCCACGTTTAAATATCTTAGCATGCCTTTGGCTAATAGCAACTTAGGACTAGTCCGATTTAAAATTCTATTTTTGAGTTCACCCTATAAATGCTAGCTGACTTGTAAGCAAGGTGTACCTTCTGTTCAACTTACTTAGTTTTAAATAAAAGGATCTTAAACACCACTCATACGTTTCTGTTTGCTTATCTAGACCAAAGAACCTCTATGTAAAGAAGGAAAGGCTCCATAGACGTAATGTAAACCATTTTGTATGCAACGCCGCTACAAAGAAAAGGGAACATTCGCCAAAGGATTTGGCGACGGAATCTGTTGGCGAGAATTTCGCCTCTGTGATGTGCCAGTTCTTTGGTACCTAGCCGACATTTTCCCCCTCCGCGATGTGTATAGGAAATTGAGGAACACGGGTTAAGATGAATCGTTCTTTGACTTGTCGCGATAATTTAAACTCGGAAATGATGAAATATTAGATGAAGTTTCACTTTCAGTGGCTGTTGAACTTCCATTGTCCATATCGTTACTTGAAACCAAAGAACCTATTCTTTGTTTAAACTCTTGCTAAACGTAACGGTCGAACCTGTCCAAACCAACTTCGACATTCAGCTTCAAGCTTTGGCGCTTTTTGGCGACAGATATTTCACGCATGCGCAGTTGTTTCCCTTTTCGTTGGAAGGGAGCCACTTCTGCTTCTGCGAAGTTTTCCTTCTTAACAGTACATATTCTTTGTCTAGACACAGCGCTAAGTCGCTTAAGTCTAAGAAGGATCTTGACTTAATGCATGTTACCAAAGCACATGAAACTACACTGGCACCCAAACTAAAATAAGGACAATGTCTAAAAGGATATTATACTTAGTCTGGACCCCTTAACGTCGCAAGTCTCACCGGCACCAGTTAGTCCCATGGAGGGATTTGGATTCAATGTGGATATTACGCGGTCAGCTATGAAACCCGTAGTGACTTTTGATTTTGATGGAAAGCGTTGAGCAACTAGTTTTCTTGAACATTTAAATTCGTATTCTGTACTATACCCACTACCAGAAGGGTAAGATGTCACGATAGCAATAGCTGCATTAACCCTCCAAGCGGCCGAACCGTATATATACGTTCAACCAAAATTTTGCTCTAAGCGCCCAGCAAGCATATATACGTCCAACCAAAATCTTACTCTAAGCGCCCAGCAAGCATATATACGTCCAACCAAAATTTTCCTCTAAGCGGCCAACAAGCATATATACGCTCGCGTTAGGTTTTCTTTCCCCCAGCAATTTCGACGGGAGCGATTGCACTAATAGGCTCCCTGCTGGGAAGGGTTTCGCTTTTCTGAAATTTCGCTTGTTATTTTGGGGTTACTGCACGTAACTGCTATGTCGCCAAAAATCTATCCATATTTTGCTCGCTTTTTAATACTGCTACCGAATGGACAAAGATAGTTGAAATACTTTCAACATGTATTGAAAATAAAAATGGAATTTATTTCTTCATCCAAATGAAATGGAGAAGAAAATAATTGAATAATAAGACTTTAGCCTCTCTTCAATTTATATTTGGTT
>KK113664.1:439155-501008 GCA_000611955.2 Stegodyphus mimosarum | reverse complement strand
AAATATAAAAACAAAATTACATCTCGTATTAACGTGATTATGTCTTTTATTTTATTTTATTTTATTTTTAATCTAAGCAATTAAAACTTAATTTTATTCAATAATTTCAGTTGAAATAGAAATGGGTTGATTTGATGAAAATAAAAGAAATTCCGCTACTTAACTTTACGTGAAAAAAAAAGCGTGTTATATATATATATTGTGGAGGGAAAATATATTTAATTTTGAAACTGTATAAATTTTCATAGTGTCCTGAAATTAAAAAAAAATCGTTAAAAATATATAAAACTCCTTCAAATACATATATCCGAAGTGTTCAGAAACTTCGAGGGGCTATCCAGGTATACATTTCTGCTATAAAATAAATTTCCCATGAAAATTTATTTGTTTCTCTGAATAAGGCAAAGAACACGAAGTCTATTCCACGAGAAAGGATTCCAAGAAATTATCTTTATCCCTCAAAATTAGTTTGACTTTCTCTGGATAATGGGAAAGACTTTAACACTTAAATATTTGATAGTGTATATAATCACAAGCTATCGCAATGCAATTTTTAAATCCATTTATGAAAGATTTCTTTCTTAATATTCCTAAGCTCTTTAAATGCCTTCGCAGAAATTAATATCCTTTAATTTCCCATTTCTGTAAATGATGCATCAAACTGAAATTATTGTTCATATGTTAATTGTTAAATTTATAATAAACAAGTGTCATGTTTACGGAAGTGAAATAAATTCATTTGAAGAAAAGTTATTATTTCGAATAAAATTTCTTGGCGTGGTTTAGATACATTTCGTATTACACTAGTCTTAATTACGGTTATAAATTCTTTTGCGATTTGATAAATTCTGTAAAAACATAGTTTCAGCATCAAATTTTTTATACGTAACTCATATTTTTGGACACGAATTAATATTAATTTACAATCTTTTGTGACAGGTAAGATTTAAACCTCTTTCATATATAATATCGATAAAAAGTAATTTGCTTATTTTTATTATCATGATGTTATTTCTTGAATAATTAATTTGTCCATTTAAAACTTACACTACATTGATACAAACATTGATACTACAATCATATTCCTCCGAAACAAGAAATATTTTTGCATAGTTGGGTTTTGTGGTTTTCCTTATACGTAAGGCGAATACGTATAAGGCTTCCTTCAAAAGTTCTCCATAAAGGTATCTCTCATTCTTTATGACAGATGCCCTTTGCGTACTTTGCCATGTTTAAACAGCGTAGCCGAGACTAAAAATAATTTTTGGTAAATCTTTAAATAAATGATATGAGCTACTTAGACATCTCAACTGAAATACGTTATATGTAAAAATATGACATAATTTACGGGAAGCAAAAATAGCAATTAATAATAAAATTTAGAAAAAAAATTTCAGAAATTTACATAAAGGAAGCATGTAAAAAGTTCAGCATTGAAAATTAATATAGCATTTATAACATTATATTAATAATAAAAATTCATTCAAAAATCAAAAAATCAATTAAAAATATGAAACTAGAATCTGGTTTAAGAGAGTTATAAAGTATGGAATAATTTGCAATATAATATGAGGTCTCAATCATAAAAGTAACGTATGATTTTAAAATTGAATTTGAAAACAGCAGACCACATGTAAAGTACTGCAATAAAAATGTATAAAATAAATTACTTTTCATAGTGTCTTTTAGTATTAAAAAGAACAGAAGTATAATTTCCTCTAGATAAAGATGTTTTTCTAAATTTAAAATTTTAAGCAACCAGATAAAAATGAGAGTAAACTTTTACTCTTTTTAAAATGCAAACAAAAATGAGTTCATTGTCTATTCATTATTCTTTTTTTTCATAATTTTTCAAATACGCCTCAAATAATTATTTATTAATTATTACTGATATTATTCGGATCAATAAACGATAGACAGTACTTACCTGAACGTTTATTAATCACGAGCTCTCCAGTCAGGGAAGGAGCAGATCTAAAAAAAATGTCACGAAAATAACCGAGACAAAAAAAATGTGCTACACTGAGATCTTTGGTCAGCGTCTCTTGATAACTGAAGATACTGTAAAATTTGTATACGTCCATCATAGAATATAGTTCCACGATTTCTCAGTATTATATTTTTTAAAAAAAAGTATGAACTATAAATATGTAACAAAAAAAAGAACTAATTAAAATCGCAAGCTGCAAATATAAAAATAATATATTTGGGAAAGTTTATGGAAGTTTTTCATAATAGATCGGAGGGCGGTTAAACCGGGGTGTCATTAAGTAATGCTGGGGGACTAGGAACAAGGTCAGTGCGCAGGGATACCTCCCATTAAGGAAGTATTACGTGACCAAGGTCGTAAAAGATCAGAGTGGAGAGAGTCAGAAATTTTTGATGGTCGCATTAAATTTTTGCGGCGACGTGTATGTGACATCCTTGCGACATTCACATCCACATCACAATGTGACATCTCTGGGACTTTGCATCCTGGTCACAAACGTAATGTGAAGAAAATGTGACATTGAGAGGTCACTGCAACGTTATAGCAACAAAGTGTGCTATATGGGCTGTAACTCCGTCTGAGTTAACTTACTGTTATGCTTCAGTTTGCATTTGATAATAAATATGTGCTGAGATATAAGTGGCCGTAAATGTAAGTATCATAATTACTATCGAAATATATGCTTTTATCATCCAGATTTGAATGCAATAACGCAAAGCTGAAACAAGAATGAAAACAAGACACGATGGAACGGATTCTGTTTTGAGGGGGGGGGAGGAGGGAAATTATAAATGTGAATGGCGAATGTAATAACAAATTCATTGCCTTAACCCAGCAATGAATGAATACGTATACTATTACAATGACACTCATAGTAATTATTGTGGCAATGATACCAATGTCCCCAATAATTATTGCGGGAAAATAGATTCAAACGAGAGCCCGTTGCAAAGCTACATCTATGTAGGCAATCTTCAGAAGTTTAGAAGTGTTTACGCTGCGGTTGCTAAGACTAAAATATTACCTAGTTTAAATCAAACTAATCCTGAAGAGTAGTAAAAAATGTATTATTTACTAATATGATTTTCGATGCAATTTTAAAATGAATGAACGAAAAAAATATAGGTTTCTTTTCTGAATTCATTTTCAGTTTTATTAAAATATATTTCTTTCCTTTTCAAAAAATAGAGGAGTAAAGATGACAATTCCTTTTGATAATCGTAAGAATGGAGTGTCTGAATGAGTAAGACACAGATGTTGTTTAATCATAGCTTCAAACGTTACTAAAGCAATAAAAATTATATATATATATGCTCGCCAATGACTTTTTTTCACTTTAAGAATCGTTTTGCTTTAAATTATTAAATTTCAGTATACATTTCTGAAATAGCCTTTACTTAAAGAAGAAACATTCTCCTATTCAATTTGATAGTCTCGAACTGCAATCTCAGCAGACATATATGAATCTAAAATGAAGCATTCGCATCCATACAACACAAATTAAAATATGCTTTTTATGTATATTGCTTGGTTTTTAATTGCTTCCTCTAAAAGTTGCATTATTCTTTTAAAAATCGCAAGACGGCACTAATAAGCGTAAAATTAAACGCCTTAAACCACTTTTTAATATTCTGAAACTCAGCGACACGAAACGCATTACAAAATTAAAGCGAAATTACCATTCAGAACGCATTTCTTAATTGAGTTAGTGTTTGAAATTAGTTTATTTTCCTATTCTCTCTGAGAGAAAGAGGGAGAATAACAATAAAGTCCAACTACCAAACTTTTGTCTAAATAATTGTTCTACACTTATTCCTACGAAATCTTCTTCTTGTTTGATGGAGACGTCTTTCCTAAATTAAAATTTCTTACCTGAAGAATGAATAAAAAATATATTCAAGAATGCATATTCTCAAACTTTATGCCAAAGCAAATAAAGAGACTCAATGAACAAAAGATTAGTAATGAAACTGGCAAAGGTTTAAAGAAATTTACATGAAAATGCTCATAACGTAATAACCAAGATAAATAGGAAAGTAAGAATAAGAAGTTTGATGGTGAAAAACATCGTGCTTCGCACTTCAATGAGATTTAGCCATTTCAAAATTAAAAAAATTCAAATTCGTGATGAAAAAAGGCCAGATTAAAAAAGCAAGATTATAATGCAGAAACCATCCCTTACCAATTATACTGCTAGATGTGACTTATTATTTAGAGCAAGTAATAGCAAGATATAAAGAGCTCGTTTCTAATTCAGAGAGTTTATTGATATTTGCGCAGTTTTTACTTCCTAGGAAACAAATAGAAAGAGGTGAAAATAAAAACCTTTGATTTTTTTACTTCGTTTTTATCAAAGCATATTAAAGCTAGTTTAATTTTAAAATTATTGCTCTTTTTGTGTTTATTTAAAATTACAATTAAATTTCAGATTGCAATATTTGCTATATTTGTAACTGGCACTAAAATTTAAGTTCTAATTTTTCCAAAATTTGCATACTTTTATTTCTTTTGTCTAAAAACGTGCAACCGTTCGAGGCACTCAAATATCACTGTTAACCCCAACTCAACAGAATTGTACCTTTCGGAATGTTGCTTGTATTAGATCATTTACCTTAAAAGGGCGTTAGCCGATTTTGCGCCTTTCAATATAAACGGCTGTATCACCTTTTTAAGTTATTGATACCAAATTTTATTGCTTTGTATTATTTTAAAAGAAATTGAATCATAAAAATCTTCAGGTATGTATTTCCTCGCTCTGTGAGAAAACATTTATACGTAGAGCCATCAAAGGTTTAATAACTTTGTCGTCCGCCTGAGCATGTGCACCTGAAAGCACGAATTTTGAATTTCGAAATTTGTACTTCATATTTTGTAAACTTTAGTGGTTTTTTGATTAATAAATTCGACGATTTTAAAGCGATTCATTTTTAAATGTATTTTATTTTGCCGTTGAAGTAAATTTTCTGTGCCGGAATTGCGAAGAACTTAATATTTAATTAATGAATTTAACATACAAAATCTTAATAATAAAAAGGCCAAAAACGTTTTCGCAAGCCATCTTACTAAGCAAACTGTATATTGATATAATAAATTGAGAAAATGGAGAATGGAATAAAATGGAGAAACATGAGCTAACGCCTAAGACTGCGTCATGAATTCTAAATATTTGCATCTATGCTGCTGTTGACATTTTTACGATTTTGCTGTTGAATTGCTTATGACGTAAGTGCGATGAATAATAGAGCTAAAAAGACAAAAAAAAAAGTAAATAGGATAGCAAGAGTGAGTGCAAAAGCAGACTGGTAGACTGCGATCTCAAAAGAGGGTAAAAAACGTTAACAAATCATTAAGGGGGGATTGTTAAATTCGAAAAAATTTCCTATTTAAAAAACAAAAATACACTTAAATTTTTGTTTTTATTTTTTAAAAATTGTCTTCTTCATTCTGAAGAATTTTTTAAAATGATAATATTACATGCTTGTATGACACCATATTATGCATATATTAAATAAATATTCTATATTTCACGAGGAGATTGAATTTTATTTTAATGTGCGCTGTTTAATTTAATAAAATGCGGTTTATTATTGGTCCCAAAATACCAGTTACAACAAAAAAGCATTAATTCAATATTCTTTCTTCAGTATATCTTTTATAATACAAAATCCGAACAAATCTGTGATCTGAACTCATTCAGAGACGAAATATTTTGTAAGAAATTTCAATTCAACGAACTGTTTATCTAAGCTAGTGGCCTAGAACTGTTATTCAAACAGACCATTCAGAATCGGTTCAGAAACACATATGTCATTGCTTACATCAAATAGTTCCAAGTTAGCTATTGTTTATCCCTAAATGGTGAATTAAAGGTTTGAAATACTAACGATACATAAGATATGCGTGTATTCTGTTAGGTATTTCGTTGCCTGTTGAATGCATTGACCGCACTGAGTATTCGCGAGATTCTACGATGCATCTCACGCTCAACCGAATATCTTTGAGTCTTAATTTGCCCTGTATCCGCAAGTAGCTTCCCCACAGAATCGAATGCATTTGTAGTTTACTTGCATCTCACAAGCGAAATGTCCTTTTAACTCGGCTTTTAATGCAAATTCATTGGCAGATTTCTAATGCAGAAAGTGTTCTGCTAGAAATTCTGAGCGTTGCTGACTTCGTGGTAGAATAGAAATTCTATGAAGTGAATTAATAATTCTGCTGAATTATAACAGAAGGATATGCGTGCTAAACACAATCCTAATCAAGTGGTTAATTAAATATCAACTTTTAAAATCAAGATATTTTATAACGCAAGTGTTTTGCTCATTGTTTCCTCGAGGAACTGCTCCTAATTTTCCCATTTGCTTTACAGTTAAAAACAATTTGGGTCCAAAATTGGCCTATTCGTTCTGTTTGTCAAGAGCAGTAGTCTTCGAGTTGTAACCCAACAACGCAAACCCCAGGGTTGCGCAAGTCAAAATAAAAATTAAAAAAATAAGATATAAAGCGGTAATATTAGTTGATTAATGTTTATTAACCAAACAATATAAGGATAAATTAAGTTGTAGATTAGTTATGAAACTTAACGTGGGGGCATCATATGTCAAAGAGAATGGATCACACGAGTGATAAGTGAAAGGGTTCTGTGAAGCCCAGTACAATAAAAAACATGTGACTGTCATGTGTAGAGAAATTAAACTTTCTCAAAATGGGAAAGGTTTCAAACAAACCACAAACTCAAGTAAAATTCTGTTAAACAAAAGATGCACGCAACAGTTTTATTGAAAATTAATCCCAATGGAAAATTTTGAAGTGCAATGCTTTGCAAACTTAAACAGTTTTCTAGTGGAAAATAAATTAAATTTCGACGACATTGTTAAACATTATACAATGGATCACCTTTTTAACTGAGGAAAACTATAAGAGAATATTTTTCAAAAGAAGTATGAATGAAAAAAAAAACATTCGTTCGATTACTACTTCCGAATGAAACAAAGGGACCAACTTATCGATATATCGACATTTTTGAGGTTAAAATCTAAATTTAAGCGACAGCAGCGCATGCTTTTTAAATGCAGATTCATTCAGAATACCTAGAAGCTTCTCACACAGCTATACGCATTTTAATTTCATTCGAATACACGTATTTAAATGCAAAGTATTTCTCAACGAATGTGGCAACAAAAATAAAGTATATATATATATTAAACAAAGAATATGAAGTACGATTGCAGATAGCATCAATGGGATAGGACATCATACATAAACATCATCAGGACATCATATGTGAACAGTTTTTTAAAAAAAATTGCAAGCGCCACCCCTGTCACTTTTGGAGTGGTGAATTGCAGTTTACAATTATTCTTGCTGAAATCCAGCATCTTTAATTTTCGGGAGCATTATTTTTACAACCAGATAGTACAAGTTAGGAAGTCAGCTACTTAAGTCTGTATTACAGCATTAATTTCAAATCGATACCGAGTGTTGCATCTACTGTTGCAATCCAAAACACGTAACGTAAATTTGAAATACATGGCATTATTGGAATTCTTTTTCAATATATTTTAAACTAATTTCGATACATTTCTCGGTACATCAGTGGTAATAAGGTATATACACTCACGTTTGTGAAAATTGCAACACCAAGAAGGAATCGTCATAATTGAATGCAATTTAATACACAGTTGAGTGGTAGTGGTACAAATAAATGATTAAATGTTCAAAGCAAACAAACAAGAACAAGAGATCAGAATCAGTATTTTGTGTGGCCACCACGCGCCGCAATAAGTGCTGCTGCACGACGTGGCATGGAGTCAAACAAAGTTTGAATGTCTGACTGAGGAAGAGCATTCCATATCGTTTGTACGCGTACCCAAAGTTCGTCTGCAGACGCAACAGGACGAGGATCACGAGCAAGACGCCGACCAATGACATCCCACACATGTTCAATTGGCGACATATCCGGGGAACACGCAGGCCAAGGAAGAAGCTGTACCTGCTGCGCTGCAAAGAAGGATTTAACAATCCGAGCAGTATGAGGGCGGGCATTGTCCTGTTGAAATACAGCGCCTGGCAAGCTTTGAAGGAAGGGAACAGCTTCGGGCTGTAGAACTTCACGGATATACCGGTTGCTGTTCAGATTGCCCACAATTCGTAGCAATTGAGATCGTCTATGATATGCTATGGCGCCCCAGACCATAACTCCGGGTGTTCGTCCACTGTGGCGTTCGATAATGCACTCCGGAAGGTGGCGTTCACCGGCATAGCGTCTGACACGAATGCGGCCATCATGGTACCACAAATTAAAGCGGGATTCGTCAGAAAACACGACATGCTGCCAATCAGCACGCCAGTCTCTATGCTGATTGGCCCATTGTAGCCGCAGGCGGCGATGGTCGTGCGTTAGGGGGATCCTGTATAAAGGAGTCCGTGCGCGCAGTCCACACTGCAGCAGACGTCTACGAATTGATGAAGCACACAATGAAACACCTGTAGCTATTGACCACAGTGCTGCCAATTGTCTAGAGGAAGCTGTACGGTCCGTCCGCGCCATGCGGACCAGGTGTCTATCATCGCGAGCTGACGTCACATTTCGGGGTCCACTCCCGGATTTCCGAGTTGTCCGACACTCGTCCGTCCACTGCTTCCAAACGCGCATCACTGTGCTGCTGTTACGCTGCACACGAGAGGCTACTGCACGATACGACAATCCAGCTTCACGAAGGCCGATGATTCTCCCTCGTTCAAACTCTGTAAGTTGTTCAAATCTCGCTCTCTTTCGTCGACGAGGCATAAGTACAGATTGAGTTAACGTTTACCACTAGCAGATAACCACCGATAACCATGCACGCCTCGCTACAGCCGTCTATTTATTCGGATCCATCAGCCGTTCAGAGGGCGCTGCTCAGCATACGCATGCGCTACGGATTTGCAATTCTAATCATTTGCATATCATGCGCTACTTTGCATTTCCTGAAAATTTCAGCTCACTCGCGTAAGTCCTTCATGGTGTTGCAATTTTCACAAACGTGAGTGTATTTATATCGCTTAGATAACTATTAATCAATCATTCTAATTTCTGAGATTTCCGAATGCTGTAATTTAAAATGTCGGCTCCCTCAAAATATTAAATTTTAAAACCAAAAGAAATTTGATAGCACAACTTATTTTTTTCTTATGTTATTTTTGCTTATAACACTCTTTTGAAAAAAAATCAAAGCACTAAGAAGGACTTTTGCGATCGTGACGAAATTTGGTATGCAAAAACATCTTGATCGAACATGCAAATGATCAAAGTATCAAGGCAAATGAACAGGAATTGCGATCATAGTGCGCATTTCTAGTGCTCAATTCGCAAAGTATAAAACCAGTAACAAATTCGGAAAATTTATCTTTTTTTGTTGCTGCCATTGTAATTTCGTAAAGAAGCAACGATGCCATTACGACGATATCGAAGACCTTACAGGCATTTAAAAGACTTCGAACGTGGTCGCATTGTAGGGTTGCGTGAAGCTGGGTGGTCATACCAAGCAATAGGCCGCCACCTGCAGCATACAGACACTTCTGTGTAAAGATGTTGGCAGCAGTGGTTGAAACAAGGAATTTGCCAACGAAATGAGGGCACTGGAAGGCCGAGGATCACAATGCGGGTCAAGATAGGATGCTTGTTCGCCAGGCCCGAACCATTCCAACGGTATCATTGTCGATTATTCAACGCATTACAGCCACAGATACCTTCAGCGTCGTATATACCTCCCGTGATACCGTCCACCATCTTATGGAGCTTGTCTGAGACGGAATTACGCTAACAGAGGCCTTTAAGACGTTTGCCTTTGACCCCACAACATCGGCGGAGTCGTCTGGAGTAGTGTTGCAGTCGATCATCAGACTGGCATTGTATAGTGTTCAACGATGAATCCCGCTTCGCTCTTGAAGCAGATGACCACCGTGTTTGTGTGTGGAGAGGACGGGGCCAGCGGTCCCAATCAGCCTTTGTTATACAAAGGCAAACAGCCATAACCTCTGGTGTGAAGGTGTGGGGGCGCTATTTCGTGTCAAAGCAAGTCATCTTTAGTCATCCTCCGTACATCTTTAACAGCTCAACGATATGTTGATATCCTGCTGCCGGTTGCATGACCCTTCATGGCACATCATCCTGGGCCATTTTCCAGCAAAATAATGCCAGGCCACATATCCACACATGTATCTCTGGACTGTCTCCGTGCGGCTGATACTATTCCTTGACCAACAAAGTCACCATACGTTTCACCAATCGGGCATGTTTGGGACATGGTAGGCCGCCAGATTCGGGCACCACAAAATATCTCAGATCTGGAGCTACAACTGATGAATGCCTGGCAGAATGTGCCGCAGGATGACGTTAAGAATCTCTACCACTCCTAGCCTCGACGAATTCAAGCATGCTTTGCGGCCAGGGGCGGTTTGACCAGCTACCAATCTGAACACTCAACGGGTGATTGTGAGCCGTGAACAGGTACAATGACCTTGATTTTTAATCTGTGTATGAGCTATACACATATTCAATTTCATCAAAAACATCAACTTCCTTCATGGTGTTTCGATTTTTTTTGCAAAAGCGTGTATATCGAATAAATTGTATAAGGCATCTATTGAATTTATTCTTGTAGTATTCTAATATCTTCTATTAACTTTTACACTGGATAGTTTTATTAGGTTAAGTCGTTCTTATCAACATCTAGCCTGGATCCTTAATTATTGTCCCTATCATTTTTCAAATAAAATGATATCGGGAATTTCAAAGTTATGCTGAATTAAAGTATTTTGTGATTTTTTTATCGAATTTTATGTAGCGTAAATGAGAATAAAGTAATTTTAATAAAAAGAGATTAAAAGACAAAAGAAAATTTTGGCTTACTAAGAAACCTGAATATTGATAGGATGAACTCAGAAAAGACTAAAAAACATTATTAGGAACACATAACACTTATTTAGCAAAAATGTGCTACTTTTAAATATTTTATGATTTTGCTGTTGAATTCTATGTGGCATAAGTGCAAAGAAGAGTAAGTGCTTAAAAGTAAAGATTAAAATGAAGAAAGAATGCAAGAAAATAAAGACTTGACAAATAGAAGGCGCGTTAGCTGAAGTGAGTCCAAGAACAAACTGGTAAATTGAATATTTATGCTTAACGAGAGCATAAAAAACGACAACAAACCCTTTGGGGCACGTTAAAATCTAAATCCTTTCAGGTTTTCTTTTCTTCTTTTTATTGTAATCATTGGCCCAAAAGAGACGTTAGTTCCAATTGGGATATCAGTTTCGAAACGACATTTTGCGTTCAATCACTAAAAGCGGAGTATTAGTTTTCAAATTGCTGCCATCAAATATTATCACATTGTTCTATGTTTAAAAAATTAAATAATAAAGAAAATGAATGAATGTATACATGTTTCTTGGATTATGAAAAAACAATAATACCTAGAGCCATCAAATTTGAATAACGTAGTCCTCCACCAAATATGGACAATTGGAAGCCCGAATCTTGAACTTCGGATTTGTTTCATTATATATTACATATTTTGTAAAACTTTACCGAATTTTTTATTAAGAAACTCAACGATTCACTGAACGAAGTAAAACATTTTTATCCCTAACGCGTGAGACTTTCTGTCGTAAATTCTAAAGACATTTTTTAAAAATATTTTGTGATTTTGCTGTTGCATCAAATTTTATGTGGCATAAACTCCAAGAACATGATATAATAAATAAGGTAAAAAACACAAAAGTTAATAATAAAAAGAAAAACAAAATTGTGAAGCTATTTTAGTAAGAAAATTGAGCATTCATATGATGAATTCAGTAAAGTATGAAAAAAATATAATGTGTAAATGCATGTCAACAGCAGTCGCTGCACCAGGAATTCTGAATGTAACTGCTTTGCTATTTTTAAATTTTTTGTGATTTTGCTGTTGAATTGTACATGGAGTAAGTGCGAAGGAAATGATGCTTAATAATAAAGCATCATTTCCAATGATGCTTTATTATTAAGCATGGATTAGTAGGTATGAGGAAAAAATGGATTAGTAGGTAGGAGGGTAACAGAAGAATGGTAAACTGCGAACTCAGCAATAGTGTAAAATCCTGAAGTATTCTTTTGGGAGACCGTTAATATGAGAATTCTCAGATTTTTTTAAATATTATATTATTACTATACAATAAGAACGTATGTGAAATCTGATTACTTATCAAGTGTTTTGTTTTTTTTTAAACAAAAAACATGTAACTCTACATGCCTTTTAATCTTTTTTATTTTAGCTCTCTTTTTATATAAATAAGTCTGCCTTTATTCCACTTTGTTCGAAAATTTGCCTATAAGCGCATATGAACTTAATGTGCTTCGAAACAATATGTCACTTCCTTATTTGTATTCCCTTAATGATATCCTTTTAAAGTTCATCAATCCTCACCCTGTTCTGTTTCGGAAAATGGAAATAATGGGATTTAATTCATATGTAGTAAAACCGTACTAGTTTAAATTTGTCCTTTTTAAAGCGATAGTTATAAACTACACTCTAGTTCTCACTTTCAGCTGTATATTAATAATAAACATTTTGATACTTTTATCCTATCAAAATGAAGTACGAATTTGCATTCGTTTAGCTTATTCATTAAACGCTACCAAAATTCATTCCGACCATATGACCGTTAAGGAAACAAAGGATGTCTCTTGCAACGAAAATTAACAACATATTTCAGTTTCTGCTTGATGATATCTTTCAATTTTGCTATTCGTCTTCGAAGTAGAGAATTGGACTGTTATTATACTATACATATCACAAAATAGAAGTTGCAGTGTTTTAGCAATATTCTTACGTGTTAATGCCAATTTATGAGCTAAAAAATTTCGAGCTACTTAATACAAGTATCTGCTTCGCATATGAAATTGTATAGGAAATTCTTCTGATAAGTGTGTTTATTCTGACTAAGTTATCATTTGCTTTATTTACTTACATATTTTATGAATAATTTTAAATAAAATAAACACTTTTGTAAAGTAATATTGTAAGTACATGAAGGAAAACTGTGCTGAATATTAGTCGATGTTTGCTGTCAATCTGCCAGGAAAGTATTTTACAGGAAAATCAAGGCTTGCTGTTAGACAAAATGAGCAAACAAAATTTTAAAAATGTTAACAAGAGCTTCTAAGACAGTTAAGTGATACTCTATTATAGAAAAGCATGTTATTATTTGACTGGCATAATTCTTGACTTCATGCGCAATTAATAATATTTCAGGAGCTGTATTTCGTGAATTTTATTCATTATTTCGACAAAACGTTAAAGGATAAGTAAGTTTTTTTACACATATCAGGGCAAATGAAAGAGACTTATCGAAATACTTTGTTATTTCAACTGGTTATTATCTTGCAAAACTAGAAATTAATGTACGTTATCTGTGAATTGGAAGTTTTAAATATAGAAAACAATAGAGTAAATGCTGGAAGAATTAATTTTTAGCATTCGATGTTAGTTCTTACATCACGGTTAAGTAAAAATTTATTTAAGGTTCTCTACATGCTAATCAAACTGGAATATAGAAATAGTTCATAAAACGGAAGTCCGTGTAAATTTCATGCGTAATTAGTTGTTTGAAGCAAGATGAATTTAATATTTGTATTGTTAATTGCTTTACTTCTAAGACAACTCTCGGGAATTTTAGTAGTAGAATGATGTTTTAGCAATAAATATTTGTTACAACTGCCTTAATGAAATCATCCAGCAAACAGTATCATGAAATCCTCTGATACATCAGCACATATACGTCTAATAAATCTCCAAAAATAGAGGGTGTTTACACATTTTTGTAACTATTTTGATTTTCTCCACGAATTTAAATATTAATTTAGAAGTACAAACTTCACATCTGACTGAGAAAAAGCCAAAATATGCACCCCGAACAAAAGTACGTACATCTCGTATTAAATCTAAAGTCGCATATCATTTTTTAAAGAAAAATCCAGCCCCATCCCAAAGAACTATTGCTGAATCTTTGAATATTTCTGTAGGAACTATAAACAAAATTATAAAATCTGATTAAAGCTTATTAAGGTAATTCTCCCGCCTTCTTAGCATGCTTTTGTGGCTTAATGGTCAGTACGCTCGCCGCGTATTAGAGTGATCCGAGGCTCGAGTCCCGGCGAGGGAAGTGCTCATTTTTCATCTCGTCTGCCTTTAAAAAATATCTCTACAAGCTAATCAAAACAAAAAAAAATATGTTCTTCGCCTAACGCTGAAACATGTTTCTCGGCGTAAGACTATGTGCGGATTGCTGTATGAAAATTATTTGGCAGTTGAGAAATGCAAATGTATAGTTACAATTGAAGACGCTTGGACATACGTATCTGATTGCAATAGAAAAAAGTCGATTTACTAATAAAAAATACGAGAAAAAGTATTAATATGTTCCTTCAGAGAAAACAAGGAAAGTTTTACTGAAGTTTTTATGGTTATTACTAGATTCTCTTATAACTGAAAACTTAAAATAAGGAAAGCGTAAAAAAATGTCAAAATTAATCCAGATTACTATCAGAAATATGTTTTAACATCTAGTTTTAAAAAAGAAATTCCATCTCTTTATCCAAACAATCTTCACTGTGTTAAGATCCATCAAAATAAGGCTCCAAGCCATATTTCTAAATCTACTGTTCTGTTCTTTGAAAAAATGAGAAATGAAACCAAAATTAAAGCTATTCCCTTTAAATGCATTCCATCCAAGTCTTCTGATATGTCTCATATAGATTACTGCGCATTTGTACTTTATAACAAGCTCTTTATAAGCGGCATCCCAAAACATTGGATGGATTCTGGAGGATTTGGAGGAGGAGTGGAATAAAATCAACCTTGACGTTTTAAGAAAAGAACGTTTATCTAAGAAATCAATAAGTAATATGATAGTTCAACAAATGAGCTTTCAGACTGAATATATTAAAAAATTCTAAGTTTTATTTATATATAAATCTTTGCAAATTCGTTAACAAAACGTGTGAACACCCCCTGTAATGTGTTGACCTCACCGATTTCTTTGGGATTTGAACATTTATACGAGCTTGGAGGAGCTAAACATAGCTAACACATCTGGAAAAATGCCTTTAATTGCTTTTTACTTCTGGCATACTTAAAATGGCTTAAACCAGTTTTTGAACAAGTTACTTGAACTTTTACTGGAATATGTCGTTTTGCTACATCTCTAGCTAACAGTTTCAGATTCTTCTGTATGTGAAATAAGTTCTTCCTAGTTAATGTAATTGCGAATCATAGTTCATGCAGCAATAAGTTTTATAATTTTCAGCCTTTTTTAGACCTACTGCAATTGTTGATTTTTTTTAAACTTTTATACATGAAATTTCAGAAAAAAATGAATCATTTGATGTTTACAAGGTCTGTCACGAAAGTAATGCACCCATTTTTTAAAGAAATTTATTGAACCTATTCGTACAATTACTCAATATTCTTCGAAATACATTCCTCCTGCTTTAACATATTTGTTCAAACGCGATTTTCATGCTTTATGTGCATCCTGCAAGTCCTTCACAGGGATGCCTTTTAGTAACCTCGTCGTAGCCGCCTTGATGTTCTCCAAATGCTGTCCTTTGAAGGATATTTTAATCTTGAGGAACAAAAAGAATTCAGGCGGAGACAAATCAGAACTGAAACAAAGCAAAAGTCTCCGTCGGCGTCTTGTCAAGTTTGAAACAATACTTTGCATATTACTGCTTGAGAGTTTTTTCCATCTTGATTTCGACCAAGCACTCACACAAGATTTCACTGAAACAGGCACTGTGGCTCTCGTGGAACTCAGATCGGACTGGCTGGTAGCGCTATGTTTCCAAGACTCCACCCACCTTTCCGTGCAAGCGGCAACTCTGTGCGACGGATAGTGGTGGCAGAAGAAAATGGAGCGCATTATACTTTTGGCACAGGCCTTGTATATGTTTTACATTTTTTCCTCAGAGATACAAGCAAGTTATTATAAGCTTTCCCCAAAATGAAAAACATATCACTGAGATGGATCTTTTATCTTCACGTAGAAAAGTTTCATTTTCTGATTTAAATATTTATCATTAATTTTGAAAGTATCGTCAAAAGTACTGAAAAATTATCAAAAGTACTGTCTGCATAAAAGCATCATTTCTGATTTCCCATAGAAAAGACTGATTTTTCTGATTTAATTATTTATCATCACTTTTGAAAGTAAAAAGTACTGAAAAATTATCAAAAGTACTGTCAGCATAAAAGTATTCTGTTTTACCGTAGAAAAGATTGATTTTTCTTAATTATTTATCATCAGTTTTGAAAGCACCATCAAAAGTGTTGAAAAACTATCAAAAGTATTGTCAGCATGAAAGTACCTATTCTGGTTTCTGGTAGAAAAGATTGATTTTTTGTTATTTAATTACTTATCATCAGTTTTGAAAGTACCATCAATATCCTTTATTTCACGCGGCCGTAAGCAATACATTGAACAATGAAAATGCCTGAGTGTTTAAAAAAAGAACTAAAATTTATTATACGTTTTCATAAAAGTGTCACCAAAATGTAACTTCATCAAAAGAAAATGTAGATCCTTCTTTTCCAATTTTTAATATATCATTGAAATTTATTGCAAAGTTCCTCATTCTTTGGTATCTTTTTCTTTTCATTATTTAGCTGAGGATAATGGGAGTCAGTTACCCGGATTCAACCGACTGTTCATATTGTGGTGTTCGTCCACCATTCATATAAAAATCTGCACTCAAAACATAATTTTCATTTATTCGCCACCAAAAGAGGGTCTGAGCATTAATACTTTATGAAAGTGGATGTTTTTATTCTCATGAAGCTGAATACACGAGTCTCGATTTATTTCAATTTCTAAAATATTTTTTACTTGCCTTTAGAATGCATGCAACAACTGAAAAGCGAGAGGATTAATATTTAATGCCTTGAACACTCGTTCCCCGTCTCCTGCTCTACTGAACAATAATACATGTCTGAATAATTATATGCTTCCTCCAACGGGAGATGCTTTTAAGCTTCCGGACGATGATGGAGTTTCTTTTATGGAAGAATATAAACAGCAATATAAAAAATGTAGGGCTTTAAAAAATCTAAACTAAATACTTTTGGCTCTTCTGGAACTGCGGAAGGATTAGTCACTAACACGTTCTTATTTACTTTGTGCTATTATCATAAGACTCATAATGTTAAGAAATATAAATGACGCATTAAATCATCTTATTAAAGAAATAGTAAAAATTAAATTCTTTTTGAAACGTTTAGTTATTTAAATGTGCAAATTTTATTTTAATCCCTATGCTTATTCCAAAGAATCTAAAAAGAATTCAGATTGTTGAGGGTGGACTGCCTTATCCAAAAACATCCTCTAATTCCGGGAGTTTATGTTCCAGAGTTGTTAAGGCTCTTAATGATAGGTTTGTTATTGTTGCCTCGTGACTTATCTCACTTATCTGACAGTAGTATCAGTATGTTACTTACGTTTGAAATATAAGTAATGCTTATAAAGGTAGTTCAAGTAACATGTAAAAATTTAAAAAAAAACATGCTAGAATAAATTGATTGAAGAGCATTAATGTGGTGGATGCATTCTAGTCTGGGAGGTTTTCCGTCATTTCCCATTTATATATTAAAATATCTATAAAATTGTGAAAAACAAGTAAAAGAATTAAAAATCACCAATTTTAGATTCATCTGAGTATTATCGAATACATTAATATTTATACAAATAATTTATATTGAAGATAAAAGTATTATTTTGTTTATGGAAACAACAGTGCATACCTGAGGCTTAAGGTACAATAGAAAAAGTAGAAATAATATTTAGTGACACTCATTAGAATTAAAACTATTCGAATATGAATTCTGCCGTTCAATTCTGAGTAGTTCATTTCTAGTACCTTCCTAAAATGAGGGCTATGCTTCAACTCTCAGAAGAAGTTGTTTCTAGATAGACAATATGGTAAGTGCACTTAATCTCTATTACGAATGCTTTATTCAAGTGTAATTATTAAATCTTCTCAATACTGAAAATGATCGTTCTGCGATATAACTGAAGATGTTATTCTTTGATGAATGAGGATAATTGGTAAGTTTCATTGGTATTAAATATTGTTGGCTTTTATATATGGTACTATTTCCTGTATAGGTTTATTTTCAAACTCTGCAGAAAAATGTAAAACAATCAGCACATTGTTCAGTTTTACAAGAAAAATTAATATTATAAGAAAGAAAGTTCTCTTCATTCAGAAGGGTCATAAGTTCAAGTTTATTAAGGTAACCAAACCTTGGGCTATTTGAGTGATATGGCATCTAAAATATGATAAATAGGAAATCAGTCGCCTGATTTCCGTTTGTCAACATATATTCTTTTTCCTGACAATTCATTTCTCTTGTGCACTGGGAATTTTGCTAACTGCTACAAAATCTTTTCTATGTAACGCAGACACGTATTGAAATTTTATGATTTCTTTTCCATTGAAAGCAATATCAATGATTTTCTTTTTTAAAACCTCAAAAAGTATATATGGTGACACAATAATATCTGTGTATCTTTTTCTGAGTTAGAAGGGCACACGCAACGTAGCATGAAAATTTCCAATGTTGATGCTGTCCAGACAACAGAATGCATTCTTCTTGAAAGGGAATAAAGTCCTCGAGAAAAAGTGCCCGAGCAGTAATAAGGGTGCGTTGAATTCTGTGGTGAATTTGATTATCTCATATTTACTCCGAGCACTTGTTCTGTCACAACCAAACAAATGAAAAGGTACCAAAAGGAAGTCCTTCCTTTAACGTGTAATTGTTGAAATTCTCGCGGTTAAAACTGCTACCAAACACCACGTGATTTGCGCATGCGCGCAGCCAAAAGTGGAGGTTTGAGTTAAGATGTAACCAGTATCTTCTCTTTGTGTCGTGTATTTAATTAGTTAGTAATGTAAATTAAACGTATCTTATTAGCTTAGAAGCCTCTCTTTTTTGAGATGAGTAGTGCCTTTGATGTGTGCAATTAATAAAAATATTCCCGGATATACCTTTGGAGAAGATCGACAAAAAAAGTAAGCCTTTTTTACCTTCATTCTAAGAATGATTATCTTGTTAATCATAACAATATTTTTTTTGGCATCCCGTGCCGCGAAGAAAGCGAATTAATTGAAGTTTGATGTTGTTGATATTATGTATTTTGAATTTGAAAGGCACTTTCATTAAATTCTTAAGATTTTACATGTTATCTATATGATTCAGTAAACATGTCGCTAGAAGATATTACTAAACTAAAGAAAAAGAGAGGTGGTTTGAGAATGCCCATTACCAGAATTCTTAAGAAAATAGAATTAGAACTAGATAAGTCTTCTGTTGATATAAATTTGCTAGAAGATGACTTAGAACTGTTGAATGATAAGTTTGAATCTCTTAAAATGACTGATTCTGAAATCGAAAGTGTTTTAAAACCAGGATAGGATTAAGGATTAAATGAAGAGATTCAAACTACAGAAGATTATCGCGAAAGAATTCTGTTGTGGAAATTTAGAGCCAAAAAAAAAGATTCAGTTATCAAACCAAAACTCTACTGTTAATGATACAAATCTATCTAATTCTCAATTATCTTTTCAAACACCAGAAAGTAACAGACGAGAAAGTATTAAATTGCCGAAAATATCTATTCCAAAATTTCATGGTGATGTCAGCCATGGCTTTCATTTTGGAATTGTTTTGAAGTGGCTATTCACAAAAACGAATCCTTAGAAAAAGTGGATAAGTTTATTTATTTGCGTGCACATTTAGGAGGAACTGCATTAGATACAATAGAGAGATTTTCACTTTCTTCCAAAAATTATGATTCATCTATTAATTTACTACAAGCTAGATTCGGAAGTAAAGATGTGTTGATTAATACACATTTGGATAATTTACTTAAAACCCATTCAGAAATTGTAACTCTATAAAAGCGTTTAGAAAACTATTCGATCACTGTCAGACTCACATACGCAGTTTAGAAGCATTAAATGTTGCATCTGACACTCACGGAAGTATACTATGTCCAATCCTTCTCAAGTCCTTTCCTTCTAATGAATACAAGAAGGGAAATTTTAAAATGTGATTTACACAGTCTAATGGGATTTATTTCTCAGCAATTAATTGCACGGGAAAAAACAGCTTTGCAATCGAAACAAGCGGCGTCAATATTTTCTTCCCCCCCCCCCGTCAATCAAAACATGAAAGCAAGCTGTTAACTTGGCATGATAAACGGGGGTATCGGATGTAGCATCTGCCTCGCAGTTACTGTCTACAGATGAGAATCGAAATTATAAACATTCAAACTCCATATTTTGTGATTCAGATCATCAAAGTTCAGAATGTCCGAATGCATTCGTTTAACCTTAGAGGATAGAAAGGAAAAATTATTAAAGAACGGAGGTTATTTTAAAGGCTTGAAACCGAAACATATTTCTCGTTTATGCAAAGCCAAAGTTAAATGTTCCATATGCGGTAAAGGTCATTTTGTAATAATGTGTTATACTGTTAAGTTTGATTCTCATGGAAATAATTCTACAGACATTAATAGGGAAGAAAATGATAAAAAAAACTGTGTTCTGACGAATAAATCTTGCATGCAGTTAGTTAATTTGCAAACTTTAGTAAAACTTCGCGGAGATGGGATCAAAAAATATGTGATTGGCTATGATCACAAAGGAGCTAACTGCAGAAATTCTGTTGCTTGCTTCAAATGTGCAAAAGAACATAAAAGTGAGCACTGCCAAACTCAAGAAACTCAAGCTTGTGTAAATTGTATTCGTTATAACAGCAAAATCAAAGATGTTGGCAAGAAAGCTGATGTCAAGCATAAGCCTTTCTCTGAAAATTGCCCTTCTCATATTTTCATGAAGAATAGAATTATTTCTCAAATTAATTATGGCTAACTTTCCCATTTCTGTTCTTAAAATTATTCAACTTAATCTTCATCGCTCGAAAAAGGCTACTCAGCAGCTTGTTTTAAATATGGAAAATTCTAACATTGATATTGTTCTTGTTCAGGAGCCTCAGTCTTATAAATACTCTCTTCCCAACTTGCCTTCCTCTTACCGGGCTTACTTTGAGGCTAATAGTGATACCATTAAAGCTGCTATTATTGTACGGAATCAAAAGTTGTCTACTCTGCTTGATATTAATAATCTTGATTATAATATGGCGTTTCTTCATGTTACTCTCAATACTCATGATTTTATCTTTTTATTTTATTATTTGGAACCTAATAGAAATATTGACTTAGATTTGCATAAAATTAATGTAGCGTTAGCTTCAAAAAATTTTAACAAGTTGATCTGGGCTATGGATGCCAACAGTAAATCTGAAATTTGCCATAGTCCAGTTTCAGATTCCCGAGGTGTTAAACTTTGTGAATTTTTCAGTATGAATAATCTGTTCGTATCAACGATGACTGTGGACCTACTTTCTGTCGTACTCAAGGTTCAAGCTATATTGACATTACGGTTGTGGGATGTGATCTTCTTGCAGATATTTTGCGTTGGTGTCAACCAGATTATTAATCCCTTTCTGACCATTGTACGATTGAATTTGAACTATCTGTAGCTTCTAATAACACTCTCTATGACAGAAAAAACAACAAGTCTGTTTTCAATGTAAAGAAAGCTAACTGGAATATTTTCTACTACACATGTAAGCAGTCGGTTGACGAGTTGTTGCAGTTTATTGAGTGCTGTGCGGATAAGCATGCATTTAACTATCGATTGGAAAATTTTGTTTCGATTCTCTATAACGCATCCAAGGTTTCTATGCCTTTAAAAAAGCCAAGAGCTCATAAGGTACCTTGGTGAACTACTGAAATCGAATGTATGAGAAAGCAGGTTAACGCTGCTAGACGTAGGTTTCAACGAAATCGTAACCCTATTCTTTGAGAGATGTAAACAAAAATATCTTTATTTAAGACATAGTTACAGCTTAAAGCTCCAGGATGCAAAGCTTAACTCTTGGAGGGAATTCCTAATGAGTATTAATAAAAGGAATGTTTGGAAAAAAATTTATACGAATGGTATAAAGCAAAATTTTATGAAATGAATTGAAGTCAGTGGAATTTATCTCCTATCTGGTACTTGTACAAAGTCGCTCGAAGAAACAACTTATGAGGTTCTTAACAGAAGCTTCCTCACGGACCCTTTTAGCACGGATAATTCGTTTCATAGAATGATTAGGGCTGAAGCTTCATTAAATTATGTTGCTAATCCAGATCCTCCTTTCACTATGTCAGAAATTAATAGAGTTATAGAAAACCTTAAATGTAATAAAGCTCCTGGTCTTGATTCTATTTCAAACGAAATTTTGAAGCAAGTTCATAGAATGTTTCCAAATTTATTCTCCAAAATCTTCAATTCTTGTCTGAAGCTTGGCTCATTTCCTCGTTGCTGGAAAAGAGCGAATGTCGTTTTTATCCCTAAGAATAGTGGTCCACATATCCCGCATTTAGATAACTTGAGATGCATCAGTCTTCTTCCCAGTTTAGGAAAATGCCTAGAAAAGCTGTTTGTTAATAGAATTACCGGTGGACGAAGGTAAGAAGAGAAATTTACACATAGTTTTAGCGTTCCTTGATATCAAAGGTGCTTTCGACCACGCCTGGTGGCCTGGGATACTTGTTTTCTTAAGGAAAGCTGGTATTCCGTGTAATATTTTCCTCCTTATTAAGGATTTTCTGCATGACAGATCTGCATTGATCTCCCTTGGCAACGTTTCTTCTTCCCGAATTTTGGAAAGATGTTGCCCTCAAGGTTCGGTTTCCAGACCTTTACTGTGGAATTTAATTGTGAATGATTTACTCAATAGACTCTCACATTGTCCGAGTTGTAAAACAATGGATTTTGCTAATAATATACTAATTTGCTTTCAAGAGAAGTGTCCCATTACTCTCTCTAATACGACTCAGAAACACCCTTAATATTATTTCCAATTGGTCCAGAGAACAGAAATTAGAATTCAATCCTAATAAATCTAAAATTATGATTATTAAAAGAAAGCATGTCAGCTATTCAGTCCAACAGTTGTACTTGGATAATACCTTACTCGAAACGGTGAATGAAATTAAATGTTCAGGCGTTATTCTTGATCATAAGTTTTGCTGGAAAAATCATATTATGTTTTTATCCAATAAGTGTGAAAATATACTTAGAAGACTTAATCGTATCGCTTGCAATACTTTTGGTTTAAAATCTAATGTTATTGATATGATTTATAAGCAGGGTATTGTACCCTTTATTTGCCAAGCATCTAGACTGTGGGGAACAGCTTTAGAAAAGAAGATTAATTCCTATATACTTCAAAGAAGAATTTTACTAAGAGTTGTGCGTGGCTACAGAACAATTAGCTGTGAAACCTTTTTTGTAAATTCAGGATTTTCTCCGATTGACCTTCATGTTTTAAATGATAAAAAGTTTAAAGATACCATCAGCAAATTTATGTTCCATACGAAGGAGTTGTTTGAAGATCTTCCTCATCCTGCCAATCGTTTGCCAATTCAAATTATCATTGATGACAATTCCGTTGATGATAGTTTCCCTGCTGTGTGTTATACAGATGGCAATAAAATTAATAATAGAGTTGGATTAGCTTATGCCATTTTCCATCATGGTTTTAAACTGGAATACAAATTCTTTAGAATTCCCAATGAATGCTATGTTTTCCAAGCCGAATTACTGTGCATTAGTGAGCAATTAAGTGGAAAACTAACAACTGTTCGTTAAGTGATAAATTTCTTATTCGCACTGATTCTCTTTCATCCTTATATTCTCTTAGGAATATCTTCTCATGTAACAAACTAATTGTCCCTTCTCATGCCCTTCTTAAAGACCTTAATAATAAAGGTGTTGATGTTATCTTTTCTCATGTACGTGGCCACACTGGCAATCTAGGATATGAAAGGGCTGATTGGTAGGCAAAGGAGGCTACAAATCTTCAAGTAAATACTCCAATGGTACTGCCCAAGTCATTTTTCAAGAACAAAAGTAGGGATGATACAATACTCAAGTGGAAAGAACTATACAGGAATTCTATTCCTGCCTCCTTGACTAAATTATATTTTCCTTCCCTTCCCCCACAGATTGAATAATAAACACTTTTTCTGTAATTTTGAAATTACTCAATTCCTAACTGGACATGGTAAATTCAATTCTTATATGAAGAGATTTAGATTATCTAGCACAGACTTGTGTTTGTGCAGTTTTGGGGGAGTCCAAAATGTCGAACATTTGTTGTTCTCTTGTTCAAAGCTCAAGGAAGGACGAAAGGAACTCATTTCTAGGTTAAAACCTGTGAGTATTACATTTCCTCCCCCTCTTCATGTATTTGTCCAACATAAAATGGCTTTCTCTTTCTTCTGTAAATTTATCTCGTACGTGTCATCTGTGAATTTGTAAGTTTATTTATTTTGTGTTGTGTTATTATATTTGTTTGATTTTTTAACTTACCTTTGTAAGTCTTGTGTAATACTATGTGGTGCACAAGGAATTTAAAATTTTCAATAAAAAATATTTTACCTATATTCAAGTTTTGTCAATTAAATGTGGCAAAAAATTTATCATAATCAATTAGAAATCAATAACCGGGGCAAAAAAACACATAAACAAACATGCTTCTTTATATATACAGATTTTGTAAAACTTACAAATTTTTTATTAACAAATTCTGCGATTTTAAAGTGAGCAGTAGGAACACTTTTCGAAATAAACATTTTTATCTCCAACGCGCGATACTGTTACAACTCTGGAAAATGAGTGCGAAAATTAGCGCTTTCAGAGTATTTAATTAACATTTCGGCTGATTAAAGTCGTACGAAGATGGGAACAGTCAAAATGGCTTTTCACTAATTTTCGAATCAGAATAATGTATTTGATGTTTGGCAATAGTATTTTTATTTCATCGTAAGACTTAGAAATGTTTTATTAGCTCTAGGATTTGAAAGAGAGCAATGGCAACAACTTTCGAAATAAGGAAATAAAGCTTATTTTCATCTCCAGCTTGCGAGACTATTGCCACTCTGAAAACTGAGGGCGAAAATTATCGTTTTTCCGAGTTTGTAATTAATATCTCTGATTTTGGGTAAATTTTTAGAAAACGTTGTACGTTAACCTTTTTCAGGACCCAGAAAAGAATTGCAGAAAGTTTGGTGACGATAGCTATAGTAGGGACTGAGTTATTAGCGAACAAACACACAACACAGACTTTATATATATAGTTACATTATGACTTTTTTCAAAACTTTCGCATAGTAAAAGAAATTAAAAATTATTCATTTGTATATGAAATTGTAGTTGCCAATGAGGCAATAGCAAAAACCATGTGCTTACAAACAACAAATCGTATTCTTAGATTCAATTTGATCATATACTGCAAATGGCATTTCATCTTACTCAGCTGAAGTATGCCGGTAATGACATGCAACGTTAAACTTATAAGGTATTTTTCCCACCCTTGTGGTGTAGTGTTCAGCACGCTCGACGCGTATTCAAGAGGTCCGTGGTTCGAGTCCCGGCGTGGGCAATGCTCATTTCTTCAGCTTCTTGCTTTGAGATAACCTAATGTCTCTACAGTGGCGCCCGAACAAAAAGATGGTGGGTGATGATTCTTTACCACCAGGATTTGGTAAGTGGGTCCCCCAATCGCCAGCCGCCCTTTAAAAGGGGGAATATATAAGGTATTTCTCTCGTCTTCTTGGCATGCCTTTGTAGTGTAGTGGTCAGCACGCTCGCCGCGTGTTCGAGAGGCCCGTGGTTCGAGTCCCGGCGAGGGCATTGCTTATTTCTTCAGCTTCGTGCCTTCGAAAAAATACCTAATGTCTCTACAAATTGAGCATTCATCTTGTCAAATGAAAGGACTTTTCGTTAAATTTGTTCTTTTCACATTTCAACACTTGTAACTACAGTTTCTTGTTGTTACTGTTTGTAATTTGGTGGGTCGGAACTATTGTATTAGAAACGTCACGTGTCACAAACTTCAAATGATTTTACACACAAGTCATGTAAAATCAATGAAAAATGAAAGAAAACTGCATTTTCTGATGTCTCAAGTATGAAAATATTTATTAATTATAAATGTGGGTACGAAGAAAAGGAAATACTTCTGATACTTTCGCTTTGTCGAATGTCTTCTTTTATCTTGCTCAGAGAAAGACTGTGATCGACTTAGTGAAACCATTGGTCATACATGCAAGTGGTAACCAAAACACAGACAGATCTTTTGATAAATAGATAGACCTTTTGATTTTTGACTTTCAGACCTTTTGATAAATAGCAACCATAGTTGATGCAAAGATTTATAAAAACGAAGCAATGAGAAAAACTGCATTTTGTGATCTATCAAATGTAAAAAGTATATTTATAAATTGTAAAGACAAAAAAAATTCAGAAGGTTTATTGAAGGACAAAAAAGTTTTATTAATTATTGTTGGAAAAAAACGTTTAGTAACTACATAGAAAGAAGAACTTTCATGCAGACAAGTAAAGTTAGTAATGAAATCGCAAAAATTTTCGGGTAATTATTCAATGAAAACATCCATTTTGATTATTCAAAACCATTTTGACTAAACCATGTCAGTGATTTCTTTGAGAAACATATGTATATAAGGACAGAATAAAGGACTCTTTATCCCAAAATAGATTGCAAAATGGATTTTGAATGAATTCAGGAAATATATTTTTCGTGACGCCTGTACATACGCACGTCTGTGTGTATCTCACATAACTTAAGAACGAGTAGCCGTAGAGCGTTGAGATTTTGTATATGGGAAGTCAATAAAATGTTTTCAGCTTTTTTGCAGCAATCCGCAGCAGGCATTACCTGAACAAGTGTTGAAATAAAGGGCTTTTATTTCGTCTTTTTTTTACATATTTAATAAATATTTCATAAAAAATTGGTTTGCTTCATTTGAAATCCCATATTTAATATTTCATAAATGTTGGATTTTCACATTTTGTTGATTTTGATAGTGGCTAAATCTATTTGTAGTCATCAAATGTATAAATTTCTTTTAATTAATACTTTAAAAACAATCATGTTATGAATTTAAATCAATTTAATATTTAAACAACCTAAAATGGGCTTAATAACATATACCGATATTTCTCAAACCATTTAAGTACAAACCCGTAAATATCTCCATATATTTTAAAATTGACTTACACACCACTTGCAGAAGAAAAGGTCTACAACATAATTTGCATTTTCTCTAACATAACATTCTGCCGTAAAGTACACCTGTATGGATTTTGGCGAATAATTCATTTGCTAAAATGAAATCAAAATAAAAAATATAAACATAATTGCTTCAAATGTTTAAAAGTATGGATAACTTCATTCAATTTTTCTGTCAACATGTATGTGTTACAAGCGAGAAATAGCTAGACGAGAATTTGTTGCACACAGAAAAGAATAGCCTGAAACTAACTTGTAAGTCTAACTTTAACATCATATCCAAGATATTTTAAGTGAGTGGCAAGGGCAATAATAAATCCTAGTCAACATAAAGATGCAACAGATTATCCATTTCTTTTCAAGAAATTTTTCATTCATAAAAATGAATGAATGTAATAAATAATATATTTATATGATAAAGAAATCTTGACTCGTGCCATCACTAGAGTTCAGAAAAAGTACGGAAATTGGAATGGAGTTGAATAGCAAGAATAAAACAAATAAAATCAAGCAAGAAAGAGGGAGGGGCGAAAATTCCTAAAATATGGAAAAAGGGGGAAAGGGCTCGTACTCTGCTACTTATATATCCTCGAACACTTTCTTCATAGAATCGTATCCTTCGTAGCATATCCCTAAACTATGGTCCACATGAAATATTAACTATTCTACGCGCAGCATCTTTTTTTCGACGCAAGCTGATCATTTCAGACGCCGGGTTTCGTAACAGCATACTTCCAACAAATGCAATTACGTCCCTAGTATACGGCAGAGACGCTGTAAGAAGGAAAAAAAAATTGAAGACTACCTCAAAGTGGAAGATGGGGGAAAGATAGGCGTATCTCCTATCATTTGCTCCCACCTCTTTCCATGATTCTCGGATCCCAGATGAGTTTGTGGTACCTATATGGAATATATAGGTATAAAGTATACGGTGCACTTATCTATATCTATATATGTATAAAAGCAAAATATTTGCTTTAAGCTTCCATTTTATTTTGTGGTGGTCTAAAACTGGGTAGTTATATTCAACTGTTGAATTTATTTTTAGGTTCAATATCGCTACTTTATTTCTTATATACATCTTCGTCACTTTAAATCCGAAAGAAATAAAGTTTGTAAAGAATATTACTCTTTCTGTCTGAATGATAAATTATGCACGCTCTACGGATATATAATAAATTCCATTTGGAGAACCTTAGTATGGTCTTATATATTTTTGGCATATATTAGTGACACAAATATCGAAATGTATATCGCTTTACAAATTAGAATTGTCATCTAATGTCAATGGTATAGAACTTTATAAGGCAATCAGTTCAGTTTATGTCTTGTTGGAAGAATTCATTATATTCTAATCAAATATTATGCATAAAATAGTATAGTGTAATTGCGAGCCCGCGCATGACAAACACTATTTACTTGAGGTACTTATTTGCTTGTATAAACATACATTTTCAGCAATTAAAATAAATACAATAAATTAAAACTGAAAATAGTTTGAAAATTACATTTAAGCGTCATATAAATGTTATGAAATAGTTAAATGGAAATAATGCTTATAAATTATAATTTTCAGAAGTTTATGTTCTGAAAACACCGTTTTACATGTTCCAAAAAAGCCCGAAGAAAGCGAAAAGAGAGAAAAAATGGTATACTAAGATTTTTAGTTTAAAAAAATGCCATTACGTGTAATTTGGTTATAGATTTTTATCCCTACTCTTGTTGTTATACAAATTTGTTTTCCTCATATTGTTTTTTCTTTGTTTAAAATTCTATTCATGTTTAAAAAATTCAACATTTCCTTTCTTCAAATAAAACACATTTAAACTGTTATATTTTATAAAATACCATACAATTATTTCTCCTACTTGTATTGAAGAAACAACGCTTTTTTCCAGAAATATTTTAATAATGCAGCAGATTTAAATTTAACCTAATGAAAGTTCTTCAAATGTAATTTGATTCATTTAAGCGAAGCTGTAAGAACTCTAATGTCAGAAAACAGTCCAGTTACAATATGCTTACTGAATAACACCCATTAGCAGAAATATATCTCCCATTAGCAGAAATATATGTCAACGAATTCTATCCAACAGATTTCCTTCTATCCATTAGTTAGATTTACGCAGTTCTAGAATCTCAGATAACCCACATCTTTTTTCCCCTCGTTTCTTAATGATCAACTTCCAAATGCTATATAGAGAATGAAATGGCTTTCGTGGATCGTGGTGATGCACAAGCATTTAGCTGCTATGGGTATTAACCTATCTTTGGAATTGCTCCTAGGCAAGTGAGGGTGCATAAAGAATAAGCTCTAAAATGCAGAACCGCCAAAAAAGGCGATGGAATAGGGCTGGTTCGAGCTGGTGAGTAACTTAGAATGCACAAGCAGAAAATGAGAGAACTCGAATTTCTGCGGAGCCAACTAGAGTGATTCAGAGAATACGAACTATTGATGTTGAAATTAGATTATTTGAATATGGCAGTGTTGCTATCCGTAGGCCAGTCCATTTGCTTGGCAGCTTTCAATATTCTTAACCACTGGCAATCGGTAGGGCAATTTTTGCAAAGCCGGTCATTTTTTCAATCTTCTTCTGCACATTTAGCCACGCAGAAATCTCTATACTATATATATATTTTGTACTTAGATGGGTAGTAAAATTGCTGTATTTTTCTGTGTAATGTAGCGCAAGACAAATTTTAAGCGAAAGCTATGCCGAAAAAGTAAAGGATACAGAGGCCCTTGCATTTAACATTGAGTAAATGGCCATCTCAGTAATTGGCGCGATAAACGTAATTGACCACTATGTTAACTGTAACAGTAGATCCACACTCTTATTGCTTTCCAGTAATTTCGAGAAGCAGAAAGTACCAGAAATATTTCGGCGACCGGTTGAAAGCTATTTAAGGCCGAAGAGAGAGCATCTGCTCTTAGCTGTTTAGTTAGCTGCTATTGTTATATTTGCGAGTTCAGAATGAGATCGAAAAAGCTTTCTCTTTAGAGGCGCTTTTCGTTACATTGTGTTTAACACCCTTAGTACTTCGAAGTGTAATTATTGATTATATTGTGAACACTTGCACGAATATTTCTGTCGAAAATTCCAGAAATATTTCTTTTGATGAAATTAAATTTTTATTGACCTATTATCGGACTTGTGCATTCAATCTATTACGAACCCGTACGCAGGCAACAATATGAAAATGGAAATTTAAAAAAAGATATCTTTTTTACTAAAATTGTGAGATTGTTTTTCCTCAGCTTCAATGAGGTTTTAAATAAATTCCGTTTTAAATAAATTCTTCTTCCACACTTCCCAAAATATTTCAGAGTGCATCACAGTTGTAAATTTAAATTCAAAGTATTAAAAGTACCTTTTTAATGCTTTCGGGTTTTTTCTTTACGGTTAACTTCACTTATTTTACTTTTTAAAGGTCAATCAAGGTAAGCAAATTTCAGTAGAGCAAAAAAATATGGACAGTGGGATTTCATACTGAAATCACTGCAAACCTTGCCTTTTAATACAGTCGAAATGCTTTGCGTCCAATGCAATGTACGGAAAGAATTCGAGTTTTTATCATTACGCATATAACAATTATCTTTTAATAACAAAAGTCGGAAGAATATGTTACAGTAAGTTTTGGAATCAGGACAAAATAAAATAAATATATAAAAAAATATTTTATTGCTCTTATAGTTCATTTATTGCAATGGTCAGCTCAAGCAATACTAAAGCATAAACAGTAGTAAATAATATTTAAAGCCTGAGAAAAAAAAATATTAAATTATTATTGCATTTCATGAATAAAAATCTATGACTATGACTATGACTATATTTCATGAATAAAAATCTATGATTTACTATGACATTTATAAGGTATTTTCTCCCTCCTTCCAGTATGCCTTCGTGATGTAACGGTGGCACACTCAATACGTGTTCAAGAGATCCGAGTCTCTGCAAGGGACTTGCTCATTTTCATGTCTCCTGCTTCAAAATAACCTAATGTCATGAGATCTACACGTTTTTTGGACCCAACATTATGTAAGAGCCATTTTGCCCCTGAGATTTGAGCAAGCATTTTTTCTCTATATTCCTTTGCAGAGTTCAACTCTTTAAATCTATAGTTCTGACTCGAAACCCCACGAACACTTGACAAGCGAATAATCGCTTAAGTGTGTGAACAGAATACTTAAGACTTGAGAAGGGTTGAAAACTCTTTATTATTCAATATATTTTCAATCAGTTCCGGCTTGGAACTGTAGAATAAGGCCACCACTCGGGCTTGAACTTAAATACTAATAATTTAAGCTAAAACTAGCTTAACTAAAGCTCTTAAATAATATAGCCGAAACTATCAGAATCTAACTAGTTGGCCCCTAAGTATTAATTGAATCGGCGAAGCCTAGCAAGGGCCTAGATATGGCCGAGCGTAGCAACAGCTAAGAGAGATGTAGCCCGAAGGCAAACGCGGAAAGTCAGGAAATCAGACTCTCTCTCTTCAAGTCGGTTACGTCACGACTTAAATAGTACTCATTCTCTTTTGCATTCTCTGCGTTTCTGAATTCACATTCTGGCAGGAAATTGTAAGCTGAAATTAGAATAAGATAGGAAAGATACAAAACTTAAAATAACTGTTAGAAAGCGTATAATAAACCTTACACCTTTATAATCGCTGTTATTTCACTGTACAAATAAAACAAATGCATATCCAACAATAATACAACATCCAATTAGAATAACCCGGGTATTGAATTATAATGTGATAAGAATAAACAAATATTGAATTAATTTTTCAATACAGATTCCTAGCATTACGCTTGCTTTGTCAAAGATATTTTAGTCTCCCAGACTGAAGAGCTGTAAATAATTCGTTATAAATTTGATAACACTGTTCCATCCAGAGTTATTACACACTGCAAACTTAAAACCAATGAATTGCTATCATCCATAGCTCATAGTATAAATAAGATATTCCATGACCACATCAAAAATTTCATATCCTGAGTAAATCCAAGTATATATATCCAAGTATAGACCGGATTCTCGATATAGGCAGCAGTTAACATGCTGAGCGCATTCCGCAGCATTGTAGCGCACATGTACCAACAATACCTCATGAAAAGGAAAATAGATGTGAATTCTGAAGAATGTCACTGTAAACCAGGGATTGATGAGCCAGATGCTAGTAGAATCTAGTATCCTATCAATGGTAAAAAGTGGGCAATGTTACATAAATTACAACAGTTTTTAATGCGAGCGCTTCGTCTAGTGTTTAAACAAGAATACTCATTGGTACCATGCGCAACTCAGTCATGACAGCCGATGGCCGTTTCGGGTTTCATTGCTCACAAGAAGACATCGACTACTGCTTGACAAATCTAACCGACACTGCATCGTAAAGACTGGAAACTTGTCATTTTGTCCGAGGAATCGAGATTACAGTAACTTCCGTTTCAGATTCATGTTAAAGTTCAGAGTTCACCCAATGTTCACCATCTGTAATATAGGTGTTGTCCAATTGCTATATCTGGAGAACCGCATCGCATGTGTTATGGTATTTTTTTCTTTTAACCTCAATGATCCACTACACATGAGAGTCCAGAATAAGAAAACCAACTTTAAATCATATCTATACAATAAATACTGCAAGGGTGTAAAATTGGGTGACAGACATAGAAAAACAACATTTAGTAAGTTAAACCAGTATGTTCGAATATAACAGTAAATGTCATAACAATAATACACCAAAGGTAATGTACTAAATAGGCTCTGTGTTTAGCTTTAGTCATGCAAACACCCGTTCAAGTTTTAATTAAATTTATTGGGTCCAGTGTCTAAAATTATGAGTGAAAACAAACAAGTTTAAGTTAATTTCAAATTTACATTTATTAGAAGTTAACAAAACTAGCTACAATATTTTGATACAAGGTGGTGGTACAAGAGCCGTAGTGAGAAAAACAATGTAGAGAATACCTAATACAAAGAGGGGCCCCTCTCAAGACTCATAATTAATGATCTCGACCAAACATCGTCCATTGCATTGAAGACAATAAAAATAGAGAGAGTGCACATGCTGTACTACCATGGATAATCTATAAAAAAGAGGAAGAAAATACAAGTTAGTAATAACTGGTAAGAAATATTAGGAGCCTTCCGCCCTTTCTATGTGGACTCGGTCCTCCCGGCGTTTCCGACCCTCGTTGGTTTCTTCTTCCCTAATTCGTCAGCCATCTTTTCCTCGGTTGCCGTAGTAGACATAGGACTTGAGAGTTTCACACGCAGTAACGGCATCTGGTCTGGCGAAAAACTTCAGAAAAATTGTCCTTCTCTCCCTCCGTAAACAGCTGCAGGCTCTTTCTCTTCTTCTCGCCAGCCCCTGGTTTGGCGAAGAGATATTGTTCAAAAGCCGCCAGTTGCACAGCAACCCTAGGAGAAAAATCCAAGCCGAAAGGTGAAGGCATTGGTGGTAAGCTGGAAGTTGGCGGATAATCTCACTTATTGCAAGAATTACAAGCGACCCGCCAGGGTCATCAACCTGATATACCAGTAGCTAGCCTCGCTCAGGGTCTCATTTTAGCATGGTGAACGCCTGTCAGAGTGCGAATCATTCAGAACCCAAAACCTTGGCGTGGCGTAGCTGCATACAAAAAACAAAACGTTTTTTTAGCAGGGTGCAGATTCGCACTTCGTGAAAGAAATTTTCCAGACCACCGTCTCCCAGAGATAGTATTCTGAGAAATATTTCTCCAGTGAATGACGAAAACAAGATGATAAATCTTGATTCCTAACACAACGACAAAGTTTATTCAAAATGAAATAAAGATTTATTTTTAATAACTAACAATTGAAATATAATAATTACATAGAAAAATTTTATGTTTCTACAACACCATAAACGGCTTTACCACCAGAATCAGAAAATATGGATTCAAACATTACCAGAAACAGTGGTACGTTAACAAACTTAATAAACTTTACACACCAACTTGTGTAAAACAAATAACTTTGAAATTGAAAGTGAGAATGGCCTTACGAGTCAACTTGTAGAGACATTAGATTATTTGGATGCAGGAGATATGAAAAATAAGCAACGCCTTCGCCGGGAATCGAACCACGAACCTCTCGGTTACACGTCGAGCATGCAGACCCCTACACCACGAAGGCACGCGAAAAAGGCGAGAGAAATACCTTATATACTCCCCTGTTAAAGGGCGACTGGGGTTTTGGGAACCCAGTCGCCAAATCCCGGTGGTGAAGAATCATTACCCACCACCTTTTTAGTTCGGGCGCCAGTTGTAGAGACATTAGGTTATTTCGAAGCAGGAGACATGAAAAATGAGCAACGCCTTCGCCGGGAATCAAACCACGGACCTCTCGGTTACGCGTCGAACATGCAGACCACTACACCACGAAGGCACGCGAAGAAGGCGGGAGAAATGCCTTCTAAACTTAGCCAGAAATTAAACATTAAACAAAACAAGTTAAGAATAAGCGTTAACCAAACTCTACAAAAAACAAGTTAAGATTAAGTGTTAAGGAACAAACATTAAATGGTTAACTAAACTACCCTAACGAAAAAGAGAAAAAAAATTACACAAGCAACTTAAATTCACAGATAGCCAAAACTGCCAAATTAAATTGACAACAATTACTTTTCAACAAGGCAAAATTTAGGACCAACCAAATAAAAATCAAATTAATACACTAATAATCAAAACAAATTAATACTATAAGTCTGATAATAGAATTCTGATAATCATTACAATTAAGATAGTCAGCTTCATTTACTGAAACTAAATTAAGATTAGTATGTATTACATAACACATGCACTCCCACTGGCAGCACAGCATGATTTTGGTTGCGCCCAATTGCTTCTGGAGGATGAGGCCTTGCCTGGCATACACTGTCCAAAGCATTGCATCCCTCGTATCAGAGAGGCGGTGTGCAGGCCTGCGGTTGCGGTTTAACTGTCTAGAGCATTCATATCCGGTCGCCAGTGGGCTCTTTCATCTCGCTTGATAGAATCATGACATCCTCGGATTACGTTGAACGGTTTTCTGATCACCACCCCCTTCATTTTTTTTCTACACAAAAGGGTGCAATTGCCTTGTCTTGCGATAATCAAGACGAAGTTTGAAGATTATCAGACGCCCTCGGACATGACATATAACAGATAAATTACTAGATATTAAGACGCCAATCACAGAATCCAAAATGCTCCCTGCGCAAGGTCTCATGGGATACATACAAAGCCGGAATAACTCACTACCGACTCCAGCGGAATACCTAGAAGTGAACGTAAAAGAAATCTCTTTTCTTCTTAATTTCCCTGATAAAGTCAAATGGATCGTTGATTAGATTATAAAATGTTCTTCGAAAGCTTTTAACTTTGAATGGAAAAGAAATATATTTATGTAGGTCAGCGAATATATAGCCTGGTAGAATGTTTTGGAATCTAGAACGTTGAACTTCATCCAAGTGGCTATAAACTTAGAAGTTACCATGCTTCTTGTGGAGATTGTTACCACACTGCCGAATGGAAATCTGAAATGGCAGGTTTCATCAACCTGAAACTGCATAGCAATGTTAGTGGAATAAATACACTGCTCGACATTGAAAATGCAACACTAAGAAGGAGTGGTAAAAAATTTATGCAAATTTTAGAGTAGACGCACGTCGCTGAGTTATGCGAATGACGTGAAAGGCGCAGCTCTCCGACGCACGTGAAGTAAGATATAAGGGAAGGAACGTGCAGAATGGGCAATATTCATGTCGTTATTTCTGCTAGACGAATTATCGAAGAAAACTGGCTTTTATCCCGGAGGATACGTATAATAGGAGAGAATGCCAGGCCGCTGTCAACGAAGGCACTTCCAGTAGATAGACGATTTTACAAGGGGTATGGTATACTCGGGGAGGGAGGTTCGCCTCCCTTCCTTGTGCTGCACGCCAGTGAGCGGCGTGGAAGCGCAGAAAAACTTTGAATTTGAATACTTTTGAAATCCCAAGTGGTAATCGGACTGAGAAGGGCCGGGATGGTCCTTACGTTAAATCGCAGCTGATACCCACATGGATGCGAGCACGGTGCATCGGCTATGGCGAACATGGTTGGAACAAGGGGATGTGGGAAGAAGGAGGGGTGCAGGAGATGCCAGACTGGCGTCAGCACGCGTGGATCGACGCATCCGCCGACAAGCTGTGGCGGTCCCGTAAGTCACTTGTACCGCGATTCTGCAGCATATGCAAGATACCCTGGATGTTCCCGTGTCGACGAGATCTATTTCCCGTCGATTGGTTGAACGTGGCCTGCACTCACGGCGTCCGTAAAGAAGACTGCCATTGACCCCACAGCAAAGACACCTGTCAGGACTTTGTGTTCTGTGCATCTTTTTTGGAAACATTGTAAATTCTGTAAAGGGTTCTTATCCTTACGTTCTAAGTCCTGAACTGGAACAGGGAGCGGAAGGTACGCTATGTTCTGATGTAACTGCTGGGCTGGAGAATAACTGCACGTGAAGGGATTTGAAATCCTCTTTTATTCAATCACTATTAAATACAAACCTCCCAATTCGGGAGAGATACAGAACGTAACAGACCACACTTTGGTCGAACTTAACAATCAAATAAATTTAAATAAATTAAAATAGAACTTAAATTAAACTTTGCTTCGCAGAGCAATTCGCGGAAGTTGGCCTCTATCTAAAAGGGTGCGTAGCAAGATATACTAAATACTACCGCACTTTAATTTATTTTACAATGCAATCACGTAGTAAGCACTATGGCTTATAAATTTAAACTGCTAGCTGGTCAGGCGAACGTTGAGTGGCGTGACCGTGATCTGAGGCAAAGCTCTCACACACCGAGAGGTTTCTACCTCTGGCTTAAATAGTGCTTGGCTGAACTTCAAAAAATTAGCATAAGCTAAAAACGCGCGCTTCTTCTGACAGGAAGTTGAAGCAGAGAGGAGATAGAAAGATTTAAATTAAAATAAACTTGGTTAGTTTAACTAAAACCTTACACACCAACGTTTAGAATGGAGCCGGACTGAAGAGATGTGGATGACGGAATGGTGAAACGTCGTGTTCTCAGATGAGTCACACTTCTGTTTATCCAGTGACAGTCGACGTGGAGACAGAGTCTAATCCGGCAGTAACTGTGGTACGCCCCCCCGCGCGACAACGGGGCATAATGGTTTGGGGCGCTATTGCCTACGTTTCCAGGTCACCTCTAGTTCGTATTCAGGGCACCATGACGGCCCAACGATACTTGGATAATGTACTGTGGCCGGTCGCAATCCCCTACCTTCAGGGGCTGCCTAATGCACTTTTTCCGCAGGATAACGCCCGACCACACAGTGCTTGCTTCTGCCAGCATGCTTTTCAAGGTATACAGATGCTTCCCTGGCCACCGTACTCTCCTGACCTGCCACCAATCGAACATATGTGGGATGTGATTGGACGCCGTTTGCGAACTCTGCCCTTGCCTCGTTCAGAAGATGAACTGTGACTAATGGTTAAAAGGGAATGGAGAGCCATCCCTCAGGACACCATCCGCACTCTTACTGACTCTATGCCTAGACGTGTTCCTTCGTGCACTGCTGTCCGCGGCGGTCCTACATCCTACTGAACCGACTCCGTTCTCGCTCTGTATTCTAAGTATCATTTTGAAATAAAGATCACTTTTTGCTGCTTGCTGTCTCTTTTTTCCAAATTTCTTCACTTTCTGACCACTATTTCTTGGTGTTGCATTTTCAATGTCGAGCAGTGTATATACACCGATCACCCAGAGTATTCTACGACTTGTAGATTCTGTCATCGTCAAGTACAAAAATTCATAGCAAAAAGAAATTACTCGGGAATTTAAACAATTATTCTCGAAACAAATTCGCTCAGAGCTCTTCCCAAGAATAGTACAATTTGCACAAAAGTACACTAGATGATTAACCAATCAAAATTCGTAAAATAAAAGTACTGCGTGCGAAATTAGCCTCCCCTCAGCTGGCCAAATTTATAAATGGCATTCAAATAGCATTCTGCTAACTTTTTATGTATGCACAGTAATAACAACACCTTTTCAAATTACTTCCGGCAGAGGACAGCTCGACTCTCTCACCTCAGCATCTTTGCAATTTACCTTTAATTGGAAAGATTTCGAACATCAACAGGAAGAATCCCTGTTTAATCATAAATACATTAGCTTCAAAATCAAAGAACGAGTCCGTTAAAGTAGTACTCGAAGTTTTAACTCTGAGAAATTAACAGCAAAAAAATTATTCGACTCTCAGTACCTCCATCCCGAAAGCACATAAAAATATCAAGCTGAAAGCACTATCCAAAATTCTACTCAGCTACACACACTCTTAGAAACTTCGTGCAAAACACCTGCAATGAAATTTTCAAAATCAAACAACAGAATAGCCAAACATATTTTAATTGTTGGACAGCCAAACTACGTGCCACAAGAAACAGAACCAAACTCAGAAGAAAGATGGAAATAGCTCCTTCAGAAGAAGAAAGAAACCTTTTAATTATTATTTAATAAGAAACTATTTAGATTACGCAAAGCAAATAACTATTTATAACAGGCAAATACCAAAAGCCAAATTAAGGATTTGGAAAGAAGTTTGCAGCATGAATAATAACCTCTACGATAGTCTTCATAAAATCTCAGTCGTAAAAGTTTTTAAACCAACTCACATAATAGTGCCAACAAATGTTCCAAATTTCACAAAGACGTCAGCTGACGCAACATTGTTCTCGTTGAAAGAAATAATACGTTCTGGTTTTTCAGAGGACTGATTTTATAGAAAAATGTTTCGTCAAAAGCAGCCGCAATCAGATCAAGAATTTCAAATTTCAAGGAAGACCACAATTTTACTACTATAGAAATATACACTGGTGAAATAAACTGAGAGAATTTTCATATTTGATCTACGATCTCCAGAACTACTCGATAAATTTTAATAAAATTTTGTGTGAACATAGGTTGATATAATATAAACAAGATAAACATTTAACAGTTATAATAGACACACATGTTCGTGTGTAACACTCATGCGAGTCTGAAGGTCTTAAGCAGCGGTTGCAGAAAACACAAAAGAAATGGGTTAATAGGGGGTATGGTCCCCTCTTACAGCCATACAGGCCTTGCAGCGGGATATCATACTGGAAATAAGGCAGTTTATCAGTGCCTGTGGCAATTGGTCCCACTCATTCAACAACGATGTTTTCAGTTCCTGGATGGTTCTCGGAGGGGGTTTGCGATTTGCAATTGCCCTCCCCAGAGCGTCCCAGACATACTATATAGGGTTGAGGACTAGAGACCTGGCTGGCCAATCTATCCGGCGAATATACTCACTCTCGAGAAAAGACTCTCGAGAAGAGCTCAATGTGGCCTTGCGTTATCGTCCTGTAAGATGAATTCGGGCCCACTGCACTCCGGAAAAGGCAAACATTGGGCTTCAAGACCTCATCCCTATACCTCACACGAGTCACAGAGCCTCTGTCAAAGACGTGGACAGGTGTGCGGACATCCAACATGATGCCTGCACAGACTATTACACCGTCATCCTCATAATTGTTGATTTCGAGGACATTGGAGGGTAGGTAGCGGTTCCATGGCTCTCTCCATATGAAATCAAGGCGATAATCGGTGTTTAGGCTAAAACGGGACTCGTCGGTGAGCAGAACGGTCGCCCGTTGCCCGTACTCCAATCACTATGCCGCCTGTACCATGTTAATCGGACTGTCCTGTCCGTAGACGTGAGCGGGACACAAAAAGCCGGTCTTCTGTCAAACAATCCTCTCTCATTCAGTCTTTTAAACAGTCAGCTTTGTTACACGGGTTCCTGTGGCTGCATACAGATCACGAGAGAGCTGAGAAGTGTAGCCCTTCTGTTACGCTTCGCTAAAATGGACAAATAGAAATCTTCTCTGGCCGTCGTAACTCTTGAAAGACCTTGCCCCTTCTTTCTCTTTTGATGGATCCAGTATCCTGGAACTGTTTCCATAGGTTACGTACGACGCTTAGGGTTAAATTAAACTCTCTGCATATCTCGACTTGCGATTGGCCTGCCTCTAGCCACCCACAATTCGCCACCTCATTCCATCATCTAAGCATTGGCGGTTACTTATTCTTATTCTTCCGATGTGAATTTAACCGATTGCTGCAAGATAACGCCAAGAAATTCGCCGACGTTTGCTAGCGAACGCAATTCGTCTTACGCTCCAAGCGCTTATGAAGCCCGTTTTTCTGCTGGCTCCGCCTACACAAACGTGTACGCTTATGTATTTGCCGTACAAAATTTGCCTTTTTATCTAGAAGCAGTGGTGTTTCCTTCAGTTCAATTCTTTTCATGCAATTCGATAAAATATGGAAATTCTCTTAATTTATTTCACCAATGTACAACGTAATCAAAGTTCTTTGAAATAAAAAGGCGCCAATCTTCCTACTACGCATGCTGTAGACAAAATCTTGAAGACAATACAGTATAACAAATAATAAAATCTTCATTCTGCTTTGCTTTGTCTTGATTTTTAAAAGGCATTTGATTCCGTCATCAGTCCATTCGTTGTCAGCCGTACATCAAGCTTTTAGATAAACATCCCAAGAGACATCCTGTTATATACAAAATTTCATATTCAACAGGAGAACTATAGTGTACTCACAGTACCAAACAGTAGAAAAATGTCATTTAAGAGGATGTCCGCAAGGATCCTATTTGAGCTCGATTATCTTAATTCTTACCTTTAATTCTATCATTTCACATTAATGGTCAAATAACACAAAAATATTGGCTTTCGCAAATGAAATCGCATCGTCATCTCTGTATAACAAGTGACTTGAAGAAAGATAATATCAACCTTAATCTCGTAATCTTCAAGCAAATATGTAATGCACAAAAACTGATATTTTCAGAGGAAAATTTCAAAACTATAATATTTCAGAAGCCTGGCGTAAACATATAAAGAAAACCAGCCTTCAAAATTAACGGAAAAAGAATAAAAATTGCAAGTAAATTGAAGTTTCTTAGAATTACAACAGATGGAAAACTCAACTGGACTGAACGCCTTCAAGATATTAGAATAAAAACTTCAAAATAACCATCTCCATGAGAGAAATAAAAGGATATCATTGGGACTTATCCTCAGATCCAGAAGCCAGTGTTCAATACCGTAATAGAGAAGATTGTTAATTAAGTAGCTGCTATCATGTGTATCTCTGAGACAAAATCAAGAAAGTAACAGCTCCGTGCCATTCAGTGACCTTTCTCCTCAATATATCTTTCCTCACAACTTCTAATGCTGCACTGCTCGTACTTTTCAGAATGCCTCATTCATATCTTTTATTGGAGATAGAAGCGTTTGAAACCAAATATTACATTGTAGGAATTAAGTTTACGCATACGGATTAACTTACGATCCAAATAACTTTGAATTCCCAACTTAGCTATATTCTTGACAGACTGCAAATACTCCTAACATTAAAATTTACTTTAAAGAGCATATATTTATCTGTGTATACCCAATAGTATCTACAGATGTTTCAAAAATAGCAGAAAAATGTAATCAGTTTATATTTTCCCTATAGCCAAACATCTAAAACTATTCTGAAAAGGACGTCTATGCCCATTTTTTACCAATTAAAAAGTAATAAAAATTGTAATTAATAACAATTGCAGTCAACTCACAATTAAATCAGATTCTCTTTCTTCGCTACGTTCGCGAAATTCAAACATGCTTCACTGAATAGCACAAGAGATTTTTCATCCTTTCCTTGAAAAAGCCAAATTAAAATTTCGCTTGCTTGAGTAAAAGCAAGCTCAAGGAATGAAGAAATCGAAGACGCAGACACACTTGCTAATGATACATTTACTATTCTTGATTACGAAGATATGAATTTAAAATGGCACAAGGTCATACCTAAGGAAAGAAGAATTTGATATTTCGGTTTAGTTAATTATGGCAAAGCAAACTAAGGTTATCTGCCTAAGGGAAAAGATGCCTTCGCGAAAGACTCTAAGGAAATATGATCATATATGTGTATACACATGGGGAAAATATCGAAAATGCCCATACGCTTAGCCCTTTCTTCTGGAATTGAACTCAAGTCAGAACTTCCTGTATTCAATGATTTTACCGCTCGGCAACTGATGGGCCCTAGATCTTTTACTTAGGGTAGTTAGCATTTAACCCCTCGAGCGTTACAGGTTTAGCCCTGAAATTTCAAAGTTCCTCAAAATGTCAGAGATAAATGGTATTTTCTTGACTATAATTGTTAAACGATTCTGCACTCTGCACTTTGTATCTTGATACCTTTTCTTCTAATATACATCCAACCCGAAATGAGATGCATTAAAAGCTGGTAGAAATTTTCATGTGCAATGAATACGATCCACATTTTTATACGAAATTTTCCATCCATAACAATCATATTCTCTCCAAGATAGCTTCAATTTACCCAGCCTTTATATCTGAAACATTATGATAGGTGTAAGCCTTTATTATTTTTTTTTGTCTTGAAAAAAACTATCTAAAAGCAGATTCTTCATTTACGTGAATGCTTTTGTTACTCAGATTGAAATTGCCCATTAAATCCTCAGAAACTTGCATTCACTCACTCAGAATTAGGCTTTCAAAATTATTATTTTTATAAGAAATTAATATTGCTCAAATAAGTTTATCGTTCTGTAAAACATAAACAGATTGCAATTTCAAAGTTGGCATTTTTTTTTCGTGAATGGACATTAATAGTAACATGATTAACAAAGAAACTTTCACTTTACGAGAGATCGTTCCTTTTCCCCCCTTTACCTCATTTTACAGACAACCCACCTTCATAAAGAATAAATAAAAGGAAAAACCCTCCCAAACCAGGCCACGGCCTTCTGCGCCATTTGATGGCCCTCACACGTCCCGCAATTCAGGTTTCCCTTGTTTTTATCTTCTCTACTCCGCTTTTTCCATTTCTAAGTATTCGAAGTGAAGCTTCCTAAGACATAGCAGACATGCTGCTTTGAGGATAACCATTTGCCCCGGAGGAATATACGCGCACATATCGCTTTTCCCCTCCTCCCTGTATGGTGAGATAGAAGCAAAACACAAATAATAAGATGTTACTGCTTGGAAAAAATGTATTACATTGTTGCGGAGGGTCATAAAGATATTTTATAATAGCCAGGTTTCATTTTACTTTGGCACTAAGCACAAAGAAAACTGTCTGAAAGAAAGAGAATCGTGCCTAGAAAACGAATATATTCGATATTTATTTGTATATGATTATGTGTATTTTTTCTCTTGTGTAAAAGCAAATCGTTCTGAAGATCGGGATATATTTCGCTCATATTTCCTGAAGTTGTAGGAGGTAATACGAGTAAAGCTGATTGATTATATATGAAAGTAAATATAAATTTCATTTAAGTTCAAAATAGGTAATACAAACAATGATTCTCAATAGTGTCCCTAATATTCATCCAATAGTTTCGTACGTTTTGTTTCAGTTTTCGAACTGGAATTTTACATTGTCAGCTTTCAAATAGACCTTTTATTGCATTTAAATTTAGAAAACATCTTTATAACTATTCACTATTGAATAGTTTTTCAACGTTTACGTAATTTATTATGTTACAAAAGTTGCTTAAAATCCAGATGCTGCATTAAAAGAGAAATCGACAAGGTAATTGTGTTACAAGGTATTTTTCCCTCCTTCCCGTATGTAATCGTGGTGTAATTGGAAGTATACTCGACGCTTATTCGAGATGTCCAGAATTCGTTTCTCGGCGGGGCACTGCATATTTTTCGAGTCTCCTGCTTCGGAAAAATCACACGACTCTACAAGCGGAACCCGAACTAAAAGGTGGTGGACAATAATTCGCGAAGACCACGATTTGGCGAGTGGGTCTCCTAATCTGAAGTTACTCTTTAAAAATGGCGGTATATAAGATATTCTCTTCCTCCTTCCAGCATGCCTTTGTGGTGTAATGATAGCACACTCAGCGTGCATTCGAGAGGTCCAGGTTTCCAGACCTTCTGAAGACTCTGCACATTTTTCCCATCTCCTGCTTCAAAAAAACCTAATGACTCTACAGTGTTATTTTAAATTATTAAAGCATTTTAATGGAAATTATTACATATCCATATAAAATCTGTTGAAGAAAAACTGTTAAAGGAAATTTAACTCTACCAAAATTTTCTGATTCCAGATTTGCGGGTCACGTGAGTAAAAATAATGGGCAAAATTGGTACTTAATACAGATTTCAAATTACAAAACAGCAGCGCAGAGATGATAATTGTTTTTCGTAGTACTTGACTATAAAACTAAGCCACTCCTGACTAACAATACATTTTTAATCAGACACTAGCAGCAAACAAGATGTATTTCAGCCTTTCTGTATTTTCCCTTTCCACTCCTCTGTATGTGCATATACAGGTGGCATAAAATGGAAGCATAAAAATTAAAGCAATAGCTTCTCTAACTAACAGAAAGAGATTTTATAACATTTAGAAAACAAATAATTATGAAATTTAATATGCGAAAAGCCAAACATTTAAATTTATAAGTCATTGTAAAACACTGTGTTAGATATTCTGTATAAAATTAGATTATTTTCTTTCTCAATTAAAATCTTAAGAATGCAACTGTTCTGCCTTGATTTCTGCTATCACTTTATCTATACATTATAGAAATATTTATTCCAGGTTTTAGTTTCGTTCACAGAATAAAAATCTTGTTAAACACTATATTAATTCGTGCGAAATGTTTAGTTTCGATTAAATTGAAACTAAACTATATTTTAAGAATTAAAATAAATTGTAGGCTTAATCCTTTACACGATTTTTGTGAATGTGGCCAGTCAAGTGATAATTACGTTTCTTGCAAAAATTAATAATTAATTCTTGCTATAAAACAAACTCGCTTTGTTGTTTAATTCTTTGAAGCACGTTAAGCATGTACAGTTAATATAAATGATATAGAAAGACCAGTTTTTATAGCTGTTAATATCCAAAATCCTTTCTATAATAGTAGGTTTTGAGTTCTGTAATAATAGGTATGCGTGTGTACATGTAAAGGTCCCCTACGTAAAGGATATTAAATTAAAATTCCTAAAATTTTTCAGAAAATAGATTTTTTTTTCTTGTTCCAGCTTTCAGTTAGAGTTTTACAATAGTTTATTTACAACGAAGGAAAACGTGAAGAATTAGACAAACGATAATACACCACGCACATTTATATTTGGGTACGTAAAAGTAAAGTATACTAAGCGCAATAAATACTGAAATATCATTTGTTAAAACCTCTTTCGTGGAGGAAAATTAGAAAACACATGCTACCTATGCCATATAAATTTCCGTATTCAAGTGTTTTATGATTGCCCGATTTAATTGTCATAGTTTCTTTTCGTTAAATAACAAAATAAATGCTGATAAATAAATAACTATTTACGCTGATTTATTTTTGCATATTTTTGCATCTGTGCCATCAGCAAACTACCCCTGACAAATAGCGAAAGCAGTCCACCTGATGTATAACCCCATTTCTTGCGAAATATTAATCTCAAGGGCGTGTAAGATGCAATAAGCATGAGACAAATAGATTACTAAGGCATCGAGGGAGAAGTAATTCAATATGCTCATATAATACATACTAAATAAAGCAAAGTACATCTCAGGTAAAAGTTAACCTTTCAGAAAAAGCAAAAATTACTGTTAATGACTTATAGTATTTTATGTAGAGCCTGCTGTCTATTTCACAGGTCACAAAATATTTCCTGTAATTTCTATTTCAAATTTCTATAATTTGTGTAGAACATAAGCACGGAAAGAAAGAAAAAGATGGAAAATCAAATTGTACAAGCATAGCATTTTAATATATGATAAAGCGTGATGTTTATTTCGAGTTTCTATTGAAAGAAAAACCGAAGTTAATTTTATATTCCATTTTTTATTTAAAGAAAAAAATTCATTCTTTTAATTCTTTATGAAAAGTTTTGTATAGAGTCAAAAAGTCGGTTTTCCTATGACATTAATAAAACTTATCTAGAGAACTCTGAAGAAAATTTTGCAAAATTTTTAATCGCCATATATAAGGGATAGGCCAGGAAACGGGGTTTCCGAATTCCAGTTTTCATAAAATTAAGGATTCTAACATTAAAGAACTAGAAACTGCATTACTTGAAAGTAAATCTACAGACATTAATTATTTTTTGTTTTTTTATACATTTAAGGCATGACATTACAGAATGTTAAAAAATGGCTTGCACAACTCTTTAATACGGTGTGGTGTAGATATACTGAGTACATATAATTCCAATTTAAGCACAGAATCAAATAAGGCAGTCGTTAGAAAATGCTAATTTTTATTACATGACGTTTTAATAACAAATCAAATTTTAAAATATTTGACTTTTTATAGTGGTTCAATGAGGAGAAAGACTAACGTTGGAAAGTAGCTTATGATGTGTTTGAGAGGAAAACAATGAATCCATTGAATAGTAAAAAATGCAGTAAATTTAATAATTATGAGTATGAAATCATTTAAAAATTTGAATGGGATTAAACAAAGCATTGTGCCATTTTTATCCATGTTCTCACATGGGAGAAATTATATAATAATAGCTCAATGGCCAAAAAGCACTTTTCGAGTGAGAATCATTTGAGCAATATATAGCACAATATATCGAGTGGACAAAGTAAGCAATAATTTGCAGATTTATTACATTACTAGCTGAAGTTCCCGATGCCAGTTAAGTTAGATTGAAAAATTAACGTATCTAAAAACAGATAGAACGATACCGCTGCAATCCTTCTCTAATGACGATGTACGAAAGCACAAAATACGATTCATAGCCATACATTTTTCAGTCTGGTGCGATATGGAACCCACATAAAAAATTTCGATAGAAACATAAACTAATACTCTCCCATTATATCAGCTACAATGACACGCAGTTTTTAATGATTTTCCGCATTTCTAATCAAATGGTCGTAAAAGCTGAAGTTCTATCCAATATTCCACCTATACTGAATTTCAGTCGATTAAATGTGGCAAAACATTCCTCATAAGTGATCGGAAATCAATTACGCGAACAAACAACCATACAAACAGATATTCTTTTACATATATATAGATTTTGTAAAAATTTTAAATATTTTATTAACAAACTCTACGATTTGAAAGCGAGCAGTAGCAACACCTTTCGAAATAAAGTATTTTTATCTCCAGCGTGGCAGACTGTTGCCGTTCGGAAAATGAGTGGGACAACTAGTGTTTTCAAAGTTTTTAAAAAATATCTGTAATATCTCGGCTAATTAAAGTCGTACGAAGATTGGAACAGTCGAAATGACTTCCCAAGAAATCGTGAATAATGTATTTAATGTTTGGCAATGCTATTTTTATTTCATTGTAAAACTTAAGAGATTTTTTATTAACAAACTCTACGATTTGAAAGCGAGCAGTGTCAACAGTTCTCGAAATAAAGCAGATATTTATCTCCAGTGTGCGAGACTGTTGTCACTCGGAAGAATAAGGGCGAAAATTAACGTCTTCAGAGTGTTTAATTAATATCTCCGATTTTAGTTATTTTTGGGGGGGGGAATTGGACGTCGACCTTTTCCAGAACCCAGAAAAGAATTGTAGAAAGTTTGGTGACGATAGCTATAGTAATGTCTGAGTTAATCACCGAACAAACACACTAACATACATTCTTCTTTATATATATATATATAACTAAGTAAATCCCTTTTTTACTTATACTGTAACCGGCTCATAATATTCTAAACTGGCGTAGTTTCAAGAATGTGATTTCCTCGCAAAATGTTGCAAACTGATCCTCCGTGGACGATGTAGCACACAAACTATTTTACAACAGAAATAGACATAGCAGCCGTTGAAGTTAATTTTGTTTAAAGGAACTGCAGAGGCACACTCTCTAAATTCATAGTAGAAAATGTATGACACAAAGTCTTCTATGTAAGTAAGACAATGGACACAAAGCTTCAATAATAAGTTGCGCAGCCATCTTTAATGATGAAGTTTAATGATTATGTGCTGATCATAAAAATAGAAAATCAGCAAAAAGCAATAGCATAAAATCTCATAAAAATTAGGACAACGTTTCCATAAATGTACTGAAAAAAAAAACTTCTGTGCAAAATTTATGTGCCTGCACGTTTGCGTAAGCTGAATGTTTGTAATAGACTGGTCCCAAAAACAGTTCAGTTAGAACAAAAGGAAAGGACCGTTGAATTGTTAGACTGCCTTTACTTAAAATAAAGAACTTTAAATGAAATATGTACACAAACATTTCAAAAGCCACAGATTATAATTATGATCAACGTCCAACACATCAAACCGCATATACACTAATATGATTGCAGTTTCAATGATTATAATTAAATACAATTGATGCTAAATTTATAAGCATACATTTGACAGATAAATTTGTGCTGAAATTTGGAGTTTTGTGTTTGAGAATGGATATAAGAAAAGGCATTTATAGTCGATTAACTTTCCTCTTTATTTATGGCATAACATTATGAAGGTAAGCACGTATGTTTGAAAGGGCGCAAAATTAAAAAGAGCGCATATTGATGCTTATTCAGTAATTATTACCATTTGTTCACATAGTTACGGCATTACAGTTGGTGATTAATAAAAGCCTCAGTCTGCATGTTACTGGACTAGGAAAAGCTTGAGGAAAGATAATATTACTTAAGAATGGTGAAGTTATATTTTTTGGCTAAAATATTTATTAATATATATTTACTATGGTTGATTAAAGTTTCGTTTTAATGAAAGTTCAGTTCTGTTTGGGGATAAAAGATTTTAGTTTTATATTTGTTGTTATGTGGATATTAGTATTATGTAAGAACCATGTGACAAGAATAATTTTGAACTTCATGTTCATCAAAATCCTTTTCTTATTTTAGAAAAAGAAGGAAGATTTTCCAAATTTAAATATATTTTTAGTCCAAAGAGGCAATTTGCCCAAAAAGACTATTAATTTCGGTTTGGCATTTTGCGTTGATTAACTATAACTTAACTAATTAATTTGTTTCGCTTTTCAGATTGTTGCCACCAAATATTATCCCCCTGTATTATAGTTAACAAAATTAAATAATGACGAATTTGCATAAAATATATGTATATTTCTCGCAATGTGATAAAACAACGGTACCTAAAGCCATCAAATTTTTAATAACGTAATCCTTTAGCGAATATGGGCATCTGGAATCCCAAATTTGAAATTGGAATTTGCTTGTCGATTTCATATTTTCTAAAACTTTTGATTAACAAACTCAAGAATTTCAAAGCGAGCAATGGCAACGTCGTACAGAAAAAAGAATTTTTATCTTCACCGCGCGAGACTGTGTATCGGAAATTCTAAAAATATGCCATTTTAAAATTATTTGGCGATATTGCTCTTTAACTGAATTTTATGATTTAAGTGCGAAGAACGTGATATTTAATAAATAAACGTAACACACAAAATCTTAAAAAACGCCCCTTTCGTCGTAATTTAAAATCAGAAATCTTTCAGATTTTTTTAAACTCAAATTAAGGTTAAAATTTTTATCTTACATATCGTTATAATATTTTATTGTTGTTACAAGAATAAAATTTTACATAGAAAGCGTTGTGTTTAACAAAGATTTCAGCAATAAAGAAAAGCTCTTTTCAAGATAATAACCGAGCAGTATCTTATTAATTCAGATTGCAAAAGTCTTTATGCATTTTTCATGCAGAACAGCTAGGCAAATGCCAACATACAGACATAGCTTGGCCCATGGGAAACATGAATAGGCGTGTTCATCTGACTTTTATTGCCTTGTCAACAACATGTATTATTTCCGAAGGTCTCACGCTTCTTGCTAGAGGAATACAGTTAGTTCTCCACACACTCAGTACATAAATTACTTCTGACTTGTTTATGCGAGGTAATAAAGCTAATTAACACAAATTGCCCGAACTCAAAATGGTTGAAGATTTATTTTGTAGCTGGTAATGCACTTTAAACAACAGATATTCTTCGAAGAGATGTTTATGGTAGTTAACTAAAGCTCCGCCAAAATTTCTTTAAAGATTTTTGTGTTTTTGGAGTTGATAAATGAACGAGAAAATAATGTGGAAATCGAAAGCCTACGCATTAAGCTAGACATAGATTTGTAAATTAACGATACTTTTTGATGTTATTTGCTTCAGTTTCGGAGTCTACAAACCACTCTGGATTAGGTTTACACTTACCAAATTAGTTACCATTAATATTATAACGTTTAAGCTCAGTATTTGACCTTCAAATTTTATTAAACTGTGCATGCTTCTTGTTCTTGTAAACTACACATTAACAAATTTCTCGAAATTTTATGGAAATTTGATTACTGAGTTCTCTAGAAAGTATATGATGCTACAAGCATTTTAGTAATTAATGTTTTCATTATCTAACCAAAATGCACTTTTAATTCTGTGTACCCTGAGGGCAGACATGCATAATCTTTCCTGGAAAATATTTGTATATTCGGTGTATATTGCTATTCTCAGATAATATACATTAACTCTATTAGAAACTGTTGTTTTATTTCATAAAATACTGTATTTTTTTAAAATGTAAGCCGCTGATATGATATCTGTACTTGATAACCTTTGGTAGAAATGTTTTGGTTAGAATGCTTTCAGTAAGATTTTTAATCTTATAGTGAATTAGTGACTCCTATAAATTATTATATATTTTTATTTTAGCCTTCAATTTTTAGAGTTCCTTTATTTTAATTAAACAATTATTTTATAATTTAGACCTTTACTGTCACTTCCTTGTTCCGTTTCTACGCCAAAATGCAAATTAGTTCGCGTATATTTAAGTTGAAGTTTTTCAATTACGACAGAACGGGCTCTGCCTCTCGAGGCCGCGTTACTAGGTTGCTGGCGAAAATAAAAATTGTTGTCTTCAGTCTTCTATTGTAATCATCCATACTGAATCTGCGTCCAGTTAGACTTTGAACCAACTTCGCTTTAAACTGATCTGTGTAGCCTTTTGCTACTAGCTTATTTAATTTAAATTTTACGTTTGACTTGCTATTACTCTAAAATGCATCCCACAAATGATTGGTTTATTTATATGCACCAAGGCTTTGTTCTTCTTAGCTTTAAATAAAAAGGTATCTTACACCTTTCAAGATAATAACCAAAAAATTCTCAAGTTATTATTTTAGACATCGCAATAATTCGCATAATGATTTACCAATAGTCTGGAGTCTATTTGGTGACTGCAAAATGCACCAACCTTTGTACTCTTTTCGTGTAGCGTTAAATACGTTATTCGCAATAATTTAAAGCGATAAAAAGGGATTTAGAGAGAAATTAACATAAGTAATTTAATATGTACTTGTGTCATCTTTTCTCATAAGCAAGATGATGTGGGATACGTAGTATCTGATGTGGTTCGAAGAAACTCCAGACGTAAGTTCCAGCTATTCATTTTATTCCTTAAACTCAATCAAAGCATTTAAATATTTCTAGCGTATAGTACCACCATATAATTTAGTTCAAATGGCTTGCAACAGGAGTTTTCAGGGAAAGTATTGTGACTCTCAGACACTAGCGTACAAGGTAAAATTTGCCAGAGTCACTGACATAAGATTTTCTTTTCTTGAAACTACTGGGTAACTATATACTATTTTACTTAAGGAGCTAAAAGTCCACGCATTTATAATATACTCTGATAAAAGTATCAAAATTACTTAGTAACTAAAGAAATGACTTTCTTAAGAGTAATTCAAGTATTTTTATGAAACGCTTCTTTATATTAACACCATAAATTATTTTACAAGTATATTAAAATATCTGAAAACTATACCTCTTCCAAAGCGATGAGTCACAAAATCTGAATGAATTTCGTGAGTAGGTTCGTCTTATCAGAAAATGTTGTATAAAAAAGAGGTCTAGAACTTGGACTAAAATTTCTTATCACACAATTAAGCATAAAGAGTAAACTACAGAGAACACTATCGTGACTATCTTATCAAAATAATCAGAGAAATCGACAAATATTTATAAGGAAATAAACAAACATGAATATTGAATATCATTTCTGTAAGATCACTGATATCACAGAAGATCAAAATTGCTTGGAACCGTTACTTGTCATCTTGATGGTAGTTCTTAGTATTGAATTTAATGCTTTATTAATCAATCAAATTTAAAGCACTTAAAAACAAACACTTTGCGTAATAAATATATATCTATTAAAATATCAGTATTATATGCAAGCAGTATAACTGCAAATGCCTTAATTAAAAAGGATAATTTGTTTTAACCAATAATGACAATGTTACAAGGTAACTTTAGAATCTAACTTGCTAAGAATATAAGGCAGACCCAGCTAAATTTCGCAAGTTCCTAAATCTACTCTGCAAAATAACTGCTGCACAAGGCAACTAAGTAAAGCCTCAGAAGGTGCATTTATATATTGTGAGACAAAAGCTACTGTTTGATCCTCCTTTCAACATCGCTACATCTTTTTTTATGCAAATGTAGTTTGAACACTTCTGAGCAGAATGCAATATTTAGGGAAAATACGTATAGGTAAACTCAAAATGAATTAGGAAGTTCACTAGTTAGTTTAAATTACCAAGGTAATCATGCGTTGGAATGGATCAAAGATGGTGGCTGCTTTGAGACATTTTTCGTGCTTTGAGATGTCAAAGTACCATTATGCAGATGCGGCACAGAAATAAACATAACGCATAAATGTCATGAACACCTCCCCAGATGCTCGTATACTTGATTCAAAGAAACAAATAGTGTTGAAGCAACCCAAAAGAGCACACGAAAGTGAAGACAGTAGCTGTTTCAACCATGTTCTGAACGGAATAGTACTTCCTGCCATAAAAATAGTTTCAATTAGAAAATAAATATTTTTGTGTATCAGTTTTAAAACAATTTTGAGCAGAATTTCGTTCGTGGCTTGTGCCTGGAGAAACAGAATTGTTTCTAGATAACTTTTAATATTGAACTAATTTATTTTTAAGAAGTAACTTAAACACAGTTTCCTGTACAGGACCCCTCATTATAACCATTGCTTTGATATGATTTGCTGAAGTGAGTTGCCTTTTAAAAATAAGCAAACAGACTGTAAGGGGAAAATTCTTAAGTTTCATAAAAGATACGTTTATCATTCTGAATAACTATGCAGCAAGATCAACATTTTGAAAGAACACAGAAGAAGTATTAATTTAAAATGGAAAGCTTCAAAAATATGAAATTTCGTTTGTGAACAAAAATGTACACGTTATGGAGATTTCATAGTCTTTTTATTTCGATAATTTTGGTATATTACATTGTGACTAAAGCATAAATCATCAATATTCCATCACTTAATGAAAACGGTTATCCAAAATTCAGTGAAATGTAAGAAAAGCATATATTCTTGAATTTGACATATATGTTGAAGATATATATGATTATTACCTTAACAACAACAATCTTACCTTTGTGATTTTTCCATAAGCTCCAGAGTATAAATCAATGTAAGGGGCAGATGTTTCTTGAAGAATGGAAGATGTTGTGATACTGGAAATACTAGTTTTCACGATCTTTTTCAGAAGAAAAAACAGCTGTAATTTTACTTGCATTATCCTATTCATGTAATCAGTGCATAGAATAAACAGCTGCCATGAAGATTAACCTTGATCTGGCTTTCAGCACTGACTCTAGTCCTCTTTTCTGTAACTAAGTTTTGCATCTTCTTAACTTATTTTGCTGATTCTGAACTTGGGCCAGCCAACTGCCTAGCCTTAAAGTCGCTGAACACTTATAGTTCTCACCTGGGCTCGATTTCAGTCGAATGATGCACGCTTTAGTGGTTTCCCCCTTAGAACGTCTTTCACAAAGGCATCCCTTTCCTTAGGCAGATAGCTGTTTCATGTTTTGCTATAATTAAATAACCGAAGCCTGTTTCTGAACTTACTGTTTATGGATCCCAAACATTCTGTTAAACATAATATAAAAAATGAACATGTTAAAATTTTTCCTGCAATATAAAAGCTTTATTGTATTTCTATGTCTGTAGTTCATTGTAGACCCCAAATACAGACATCATTTAAAACGCTGACTGAATAAGTTATATAAATTTATATGTATTATGCGAATTTTGCTTCATCCCATGCTTCAAAAATAAAGTTTTATGGAACCAGATTTTTTAAAAAAATTTTTGAACATTTCTGATTTTATCGCCTTGATTTAATGTTATAAATACAGTAATAGTTTCATTTCAATTTTACAATAACTTTAATTAATCAGGAACATACATATTCAAATATTTCATATGCCTTAATTTGTTGTGTCCTCTTCTTAAAAGCATATTCTCCATCAACGTAACACCTGCTTATGTTTCATATTAAATTCGTTTATATTTCTAGACACGTAGATGCTTAAACGTGTTTAAAGCAAAATTTGCGAAATCCTTGAAGTGGTTACTTAAGCACTATAATTGCAGCCACCTAAAGTATTCAAGGAATCATTAGTTCTAATGTCTGAAGTTCTCTTACATCTTTACGGGACTTAATATACTCTTAAAGAGATCATTGATTGTGTAAAAGATAGATATGGGCACTTGATGTAGTAATGAGACGAGTGGAAGAGGTGTTATATTACTTTACATTTCTAACCAGTCTTTGCAATTTTAATAAATTTGATTATTAATAAAGCATGTAAAATATGACTATTTTGGTTGTTATTATTCAAGGTATTGCATTTTTAAATGGGTATGCGTTTGAGTGTGTTAATTAATTTCGATGAATATATTTAAATAAGGATGAGATTTCCAATTTTAAAGGAATGTGTGCATTCATCTGAATACATTTCTAAAAAATAATTGGAAAATGTATCGCTATTTAAAAAAATTATACACTCTAGCTTTATATAAGACGCTTGTATAAGATTCATTTTAATTTCCTAACTTTAAATTACTTTTCTATAAGCCTCCTTTCATTTCCTTGCCACAATGTAAATTTCCAGCGCTCGCGACATTCAAATTAGGTAGAATGAAGGAAGTATTGAAAGAAAGTGTTTGGTGTGTGAAATCAGAGCGTAATCTTCCTGCTTGAAGTCCACGTTGCTAACTTTGATTCTCTAGCCATCAGTACTTTTCTGCGTTGAGTTATTCTTGCCATTTGGCTTGTTTACGCCGACTTCGGTCAGAGCCAACTTTCGCGCTTGTTAAACTGTTAAGCTGGTAGGCTTGACTTAATTTGGCTTCACTTTAGTTTATCTATTATACTTGTTTTAAAGCTTATTGTTGCTTAATTGTTGGCTTCTGTAAGCATGATTCCGTGGCATCTATTTAACTTTATTTTGATTAATAAAAGTGTCCTTTATACCTTTTCCTGTCTTTGTGGTTCAGGGATAATTTCCTAATCGTCTTTTTATAGGTCTGGTCTAATTGTATGCTTCCTAAGAAGACCAGATCTTAAAGGTAGCTATAAGTTTCCTTAAATATTAATCTCAGAAATATACTGAAAATTACAATATTTCTCAAGATAAGTTAGAATTTCATGAAAACTTGCAATACTTAAGGATAAAAATGTCTTACAAACATATAAAATCTAGCATATTGTAGGGTGCCGTTCAGCAAAAATTTCGATGAACCAAACTCTCATTTTCTTTAAAAAGGTAAATACAAAAATACTAACTATTAATCTATCTAAGACTTCTGCAAGTATAGATGGAGAATGTTTTGCATATGATTTATTTACTCATAAAAAATTCAGGAAACGGAACTGATAATTTTAATTTTTTGTTTTTAGAGAAATATCTATCTCTAAAGTTGAAACACTTTTCATAAAACTCCAATTTATTTTTGAGAAATTTTTCACAAAAATTTCATATTTAGAGTTCAAAATATTGATATTCAAAATCAATAGTCATATATTTCATGTACCTTCTATACATATTGATTAGATTATGTTGAGTTTTCTTTGCATGAGTATCAAAATATACGATGAAAAAAGTTACCTCATATAATTTCCTGTTCCGTTATGAAGTTATACTATACTGAAGTATTAATTTGAAAATAAGTAGGAGTATGTGACAAAAATAATGATGCAAAACTGATGATTTAAGTTAAGTGCTGCCAAACATAAGCTTATGGCGAATTTAAAAATATTTATTGTTATATTACAGAGAGTGGAACTCCTGATACTTCCACGTTTTTAATTTGCATGCATCTTTTTTATAATGTTCAGTACGAAAAACAAAATCTCGTTCTGTCATTTTGAACATCTATCTGATAGCGTATAATAGAAAAGCAATTTTGGTGAAATGCCCGTTATACTCGAATTAATTTTTATTACCTTAAAAGAACATTTACATTTTACAAAATATATATGTATATAAAAAAATCTGAAAGCTTTCAGATTTTATATTTCGCCCAAAGGGATGTTTTTCTAACATTTTCTGTTGTACCTATATTTATTAAATATCATGTTTTTTGCACTTGAACCATAAAATTCAATTCAACAGCAATATCAAAAAATAATTCAAAAAGAGCATATCTTTAAAATTTCCGATACTCAGTCTCGCTCGCTGGAGATAACAACATTCTTTTTCCGGACAGTGTTGTCATTGGTTGTTTTGAAATCATTGAATTTGTTAACAAAAAATTCGTTAAAATTTTACAAAGTATTAAATAGATAATAAAACAAATTACAAATTCCAATTTAGGCCTTCCAGATACCCATATTCATGTGGAGGACTACGTTATTCAAAATTTGTTGTCTCTAGATCCCGTTGTCTTTTCACAATGCGAGAAACATACTTACATTCATGCAGGTTCTTTATTATTTAATTTCTTTAAATATAATGAAGGGCTGTAATATTTTGCGGCATCAATTTGAAACGTGAAACGCCGTATATAGTGAACCAACGCAAAATGTCAAAATGAAACTAACAGCCAATCTGCGTAAATTGCCCCTTTGAGCTAAAAATATGCTAAAAGATATTTTAAATTTTCTTATGCGAATATTGGTGAATTTATTCTCAATGCCCTTTTTATTTTAAACTTATTTACGAAGAAAATGTGAGTTAAATAAATCTAGCGACATTAGGCGTTGTTAACTGGTCGAGGATTTATTCTCTTGATGCTGGTTAAAAACATGCTGTGTTGAAAGATTTATTAGCATATATCCAAAATTGGTCTTCATGTGGATAAAAGTTGGTCTAATCTTCGCTAAAAGTATTGAACAAATTTTAAGATTTAAGCAGTTGTAAATTTTATCAAATTTAGTAAAAAGATAATAACGTAAACAATGTTGTTTATTCAAAAGTTTACTAAATATTATTTCACGTCTTTTGGCAATGCATTTGATATGAGCAAAATAGAACATAGGAAAATTATGATACATTCTGCTATTTTGTCTTATTTCAAATTTAATCATAATTTCGGCATTTTGTCTGATATAAATAAAGGAAATGTATTAAAAGATTTGGCGAAACATTGCTTTTAAGTCGTTAAGTTATCGGACTACGTTGAAATGACGAATTTTGGTGAAAATATCGAATTTTATTTTACTTTTTTATTAAAATATTTGAAATCTTGGCTTTATAAAACCGTCTTCATTTTAATTCTACGATAAATAGAAATCGTACTATAGCCGTTTCAGTGTATGACGATAGCTGTTGTTATGTATTACTTATTTCAGTTGTGATTTAAATTGTTTTAAAGGTAATGATTTAACTTATTTTGCTTCAGACTTAAAGATTAATTTGTTTTTATTTTTTGTAGTTGAACTTAAGTTTCTTTGGCTTGTTGAAAAGTAATTGTAGTCATTTAATTTGTTCTCTTGACAGTTTTGGTTAACGCTGATTTTAAGTTGCTTGAGTAATTAATTTTTCTTCCTGACTTTTGGTTGGTTAACTATTTAAATTTCTTGGTTGTTAATGTTAATCTCTTGATAAGTTGATCCTTAAGGTCAATTTTTTTAAAGTTTGTTTACACAAGTTGGTGTTTAAAGTTTAATTAAAGTTTATTTAAGTTTTTAATGTGCCCCCTTTTCTGCTAAATTTGGGATCCGTATTTTCTGACTATGGTGGTCGTTTTGGTGTTGTGGAGAATATAAAGAAAAATTTTTCATACTTGATTATTGTATTTTAACTGAAGTAATTTTTATTTCCTTACCATGGTGGTCGTGTTTGGTGTTGAAATAAACCCAAGAAAATTATCTATGTAATTATTATATTTTTATTTAAGTACTTATCAGTATTGAAGTTAATATTAACACCTATCCTTTCAAAAGCTTTTCCGTTGCCTTTCCAAATTATTTACGACTTTGTTTTCGATTTCTTCGCCCGCTAGACGGTAGTCTGTGAAACATCTGTCAACATTAGTAACGTTTGCACCCTGCGGTAGAGGCTAGATCCAACACTACTAACCCTGCCGCAAACCCAGGGGGGGAAGGGTGTTTTGCTTACTCGCAGGCTTTTCCTATGCTGGAATGGGACCCCTCGTCGAGGCTAGCGGTGACTGACCTTGGTGTATCAGCGATATTCGACAATTCCTAGAGCTCTTTCTACTTGGAGATGCATCTTCCTGCGTGTTTTTTCCCTGGGGTTGCCGGGCTGTTGGCGGTTTTCCTACCATCTAAAATCGCCAATCGAGCAGTCTTGGCGTTTTGAGTAAAAAGCCTGGGAGCTGGCGAAGAGACGAGACTGACACGAGAGAGACACGAGGCAAACACGCAGCCATTGACGGAAGGAGACGGAACTGAAAGCGTCGGCGTTATCAGAGAACCAACGATGTCGGAAGAAATAGAATGGGATGAGAGAAGACTACTATGGAGGGCGACGAAAATGTCTAAATTTTATCTTAACTAATGACCTTTTTTTTTCTCCTTATAGAAAGCAAGCAACCATATCTACAATGTATTCTCAATGTTAACTTCACTTTTTGGAGCTTTGAATTGTGGTAGCGCTGTGACGTTGGCCGAAGTTTGTTTGTCGGATGTCTGTATTCTACAATTGTTAACTTCACTGTTTAGAAGGGTATGAGATTTTTTTGTTACTACTCTCCACACCGCCACCAATGTAACTAATTGTAAATTATTCAGTAATATCTTAATAAATTCCATATTTAATTTTAACTTTCTTGTAATGTTTTACTTTAATTTAGAACACGGGACCAGACAGTGTTTGGACACAATGCAACATTAATTATTCTGTTGGAGCTCATGGTCACTATTTACGATTGATTTGAACACTAGTTTTACAGTATATATTGTGTTATCATGTTGTCACAAACCTTGCACATTCAGGTTATTGAGAATTGTTTATCCAAATATTGACTTATCATTTGGTATTGAACTTAAACACAAACTCTTAAGAATTAAAAGCTCCAACACTGTCAAAACAACCGGAAGTTCTTACTTCGAAACCGGAAGTTGTTGTCATTTGGATAATTTACGCGTGTTTTCTTTATATTTAAGTGAAGTTCTAAAAGGTTTAAATAATATCTGCATAAAGCTCGTATTTTCATGTTTGGCCTCACTTTAACCTTTTATAATTTCCGAAATACTGTTTGGCAACATCAAATGTTGTTTACTATTTCTAGCGTAGTGTATTCGATTTGCTTGCAGTTCATTGATTCATATTGACTTCTATTTAGGATTCTATAGTTTTGTATTTATTAAAATTGTGTAAGTTATTGAATTTAATCTTTTATTTTATTTTCTGTATTTGTGTTTTAATTTTAACATGGGTAACGCCAAAAATAAACGTGTGACTCGCAAGCGAAAATTCTATGGACATCGTACTGCTATATCAAATACTGTTATTGAAAATATAAATACAACGAGTGAAATGAAAATTAAATCTATAGAGGAAATTAAATATGAAAATATGATTAATAAATCGAATTTCTTTGGAAACCGTATAATTGACATCGAAATACTTGCAGATGTATTTAAAACATTGTGTTTTATTGAAGATTATTTTTTAGATTTATTTTAGAAGAATTATTTTATTGTGTGGTTTTTATTGAAGATGTTTCAAAATATTAAAAAAAAAATTCTCTTCTAAATGATTTTTCGAAAAAGATGTTCCGAACGTAGTCGGATTTGTTGATTAATTTTGAAAGATAAAGGTGAAGATAAAACTATTTTACATCATGCAATGACAGCACATTGCTTATAAACGCTGATGTTTTAATAATTTCCTGTTGTTAACTATTTTATCACTCGATCATTGTTAATTACGCTTTTATAACTTATCTTCAACAACCCTTCTTTAAAATTAGTTTAACAATTCGATTTTTGTAGTACATGAAACGCTAGATAAAACGGAAGGTTACAGTTTTGCAGATCTTGTCAAACATGAATCTTTGATAAGCAAGCCCATCAGCGGCCAAGCGGTAACATCGCCGGACGCTGGTTGCTCGGTCAGGGTTTCGAATTCTGGCGAACGGGCTGGCTGCATGGTCTTTTCGTCTTTTCGCCGTGTGTAACGCAGATAAGAGTCAGTTATTCTTAGAAAGTCATCCACAAAGGCATCTTTCCCCTTAGGAAGATACCCCACGCAGGTTTGCCAAAATTAAATAAGCCAAACCAAACAGGGCTAAACAAGTGTCCATGTGCAAGCGTATATGTAAAATATAATGGCATTTTTATTAGAGTTTACTGCTGCATGTGTATAGACATGATGAAAGATTTTTGTCTTCTCGAATGGAGGATATGAAGAATTTCACTCGCATCTCCTTTCACTGAATATAGCACAGCTACAAACTGCAGCATACTGATACTAACTTTGTTGAATTCATGTAATAAATGCGTTTAACAACCATTTTCAACTTACTGGGTTGGATGCAATATTCTTGTTACATTGCTGCTGTTGCATTAGAACCTAACCTACTTGAATTTCTTCGTATGAAGATACGTGACGCCCCGATTTATAATGAAATAGGTTAAGGCACATTGACCATCTGATTCTACGTTTCAATTAATTCTAGCTATATTATCAGCAATTAATATAGCAACAATGGCAAATATAAATTATTAATACAATTGCTAGAATCCAGACAGAGTTTGAATATCATTACGATGGGTCTAATACTGTAAATATCGAACATGCATTACAAACTTACTAATGTTTTTTATAACCCGTGGTAACTATTAATTGCAATAAAATTTTTTCAAAGCTGCTGTTGAAGCTTAGTGCCTCGTAAGCTAATAATTTAACATTCAGCCAGTTTTATTTTGTATATTTTGCTGTGTGGTAAATATTTTCCTGTATTTTAAGGGCTTAGCTCATTTGCTGTATGAATTAGCCAAGTATCTTTTTGTAGCAATAAAAGAAATGGTACAATAAAGCAATTATGCTGATGGACAGGTATTTTGTGATAATTTATCTAGTTCGCATTTCCTGAATTTGGAGCAAACAGTACCTTTCTGGTCCCGAAAACATGATTTGTAAAATACTTAAAGAAAACTTACATTATAGACAATTGTTATCACCAGGAAATGAGAAACCACTGAGTAAATTTTGAATTCCATATTCGGTGGTGCCAAGATTCATAGAGATTCATAGGGATCTTTTGCAATAAGCACTACTTTTTTGGTAAAAAAAAATTCTATCCTAAGGAATTCATGAAATATTTTCC
>KK113664.1:409487-435733 GCA_000611955.2 Stegodyphus mimosarum | reverse complement strand
CTTTCAATTCATACATTTTTAGTTTTATGAAGGAAACTATCATTACGAAATTCAATAGAAAACTTGGCGCTCCCTCTTGGGATTTTCGGCTTCAGCCTTGTGAACTTAAACGGTAAGCAGGGGTTGAATACGCCGTATATCAGAGAAGTAGCACACGTTTGAAAATAAAATTAGAGTTAAATAAATTAGTTGAACTAAACCATTTTATTTTGAATGTACGTGCTCTGGGTACCCTTTCCTAAGTAACGATTTCGATAAATGAATGCTGAATGCGCTCATCCTTACGGAAGGAATGTGGCATAGAGGTTTGAAAATAGTTAAATCAAGTTAATAATAGTCATATTTTCTTGATATGTTTTAAAATATTAAATTTAATGGAGTTGGGCCTGATTTAGGATTTTAATGAATGCTATTCTGAAAAATATCCAGCTTTTGTAAATAAATATTTTCGTATTTTTCTTTAGAAGAAAAACGTTTTCATAGTGAACAGTGAATAATATGTTCAATTCAAAAGAAAATAATTCACATTTTCTTTTAGAAATTTCGGTTGAATCCATGGAGTAAAATTTCTATCTCCATGGTTAATAAAAAATTTGTTACGAACAAAAATCTTGTTGCTGTCTATAATTTTTCTTTTAAAAATTAATATATTTAGAAGCATATAAGCTTCTCTAATGTAAATCTTACTAAATCCTTCGTGAAGTAGTGAAAGTTCATTTAAAGTGAAAATACAGTGAGAAACCATTCCAACCAACGCCCTTCATAAAATTCCATTTAGAAAATTTTACAAGGATTTTATGCCTGAATTCATCTTAATGTTTGTAATATTTGTTTTAGTGTAAGTAACAAAGAGTTATACATTTTCATTTTCAAAATTCTGATAAACGTTTCATAAACACTGCAGAGCCGCAAAACTTTCATATTTGAAAGATGTCTCCTTGTGTATTCTCATAGTACCTTCGCCCAACAGCCTAAAATAAAGTAGGCTTGTTTATCTTGGAAGAGGAAGCAGATAGCAAGAAATTGCCCCGATGTGCACATAAGGGTTGTCCTGAAGGATGTTATATAATATCCTCAGGACAGATTACAGCTAGTTCCCTGTGCCGGAATGTGTCCCCGGAGAATGGGTACTTTCCGCCATTTTTCTTGCTTCTTTGTTTTTTACGACCACCATAGAAAGGTCTTATATGATTTTAATATCAGAGTCCCTCTACGCTAGCAGTTTGGAACAGCTGTATTTCTTTGTTTATTTGCAATTGAATTACCTCATGTTTGCTATGTCGCTTTTTTCTCTCTTTTCTGTTTTCCTTTCTTCAACGTGTGTACAGCTTAATTATTTACGAATGGAGTTATTTACAGCTGTTACTATATATGAATTTTGCGTTGTCTGTCTACTTGAAGACAACTACATAAAAGTTGGATTTGTGGAACACATGCTGTTTCGAAAAGAGGCATTACGGTATATATGTCTCACATTTAATGCAATTTAAAACATACGTTTTTTGTATTTTCTTTTCTCTACTTCAGATAACATTTATGACATGTTTATGGCCTACATGTTTTGTAATCTTCCTGTTGAAGGGCCAGTTAAAAAGATTAATATTGAAAAAGGAAAAAATTGGATAACGTGTTCCTAAAAGAATGTTTCTGTACTTGAAAAATACCATACGAGTACTTACTGCTGCTTCGAAATGTTAATAGCTGATAAATGTAAACTTTTGAGCATACTAATGTTAAGAAATAACGTTAAAATGATTGATTTTAATTTTACTGCTATACACCTTGTATGCGAAAGTAAACAGGACAGTTCTATATCTTCCAGTCTACTGTATCGATTAACGAAATTCATGTTTTTCATATCTCGAAAGACTCTCGCCCATGTGGTTATTACAGGACAATAAGTGATGCTACGAAACCTTATGCTAGGTGGCTCGCCATCGAAAATATATTTATATTATAGAGGAGTAAACGTAAAATAAGTTTAAATACCACAAAATGTTATTCATTTTCAGTGCACTGCTACCGCGGTTAATATTCTGGGGAGTCCTTTACCTACCGAGCTTATAAAATATGTATTTTTAAATTTTAGCTGCTAATATACATCAGTTGCTGACAAAGAAATGAAACCCTGCATCCAAATAAAATGGCGGGGAATTATCATTAAGCGCATTTAGTCAGACGCCACTCGTAAAGCTATTAGATTTTTTTGAAGCAGGAAATTTGAATAGTAAGCAATGTCTTTTCTGGGATTCGAATTCTGGAACTTAAATTGTTAGTCGGACGTACAGCCAATTGCAGCAGGAAAGAATAGAGGAAAGAAAATAATTCCTTACAGCATATTTTTTTTGCAGCCGTAAGAGATACTGGGATGGAATTGCAAATACATTTATAGTATTATACAGTAGCACCTGAGTAGAACTTGGTAAGGACTGAAAGAGCGTGTTACAATTCATTAAGTAAATTAGAAAATGGTACGGATTCAAAAACTGCATAAACATGCAGGAAGAATTCAGAGACACTTTCTATAGACTTCATTACTTAAGCAATATTGTGCACCCCAACCTAAAAGAAAGTTTCAGGGCTTACTCGGAGCCAGAATTTTACAGAAATATTGACATACACTCATGTCCATAAATTAAGGATAATTCGGTGTCACGCGGAAATCGAACTCTAAAATAAATATATCACCTGTTACAGGCAAAGAAGTAAAATTGTTCGCATGCGCTTTATGAGCATTTCAGTGCAATAACCGAAGAGTTCTGACACAAAAGGTCATTTTGATGATTTTTTACGTGGTAGAATTATCGGCCGTTTGGAATGTGGGCGTACCCAACTAGAAGTATCAGACGACTTTGGAATTTCCCAGAGTGTCATCTCCAGGCTTTGGCAACGATTCCAAGATGATGGTAATGTGAGTAGACGTTGCAGCACAACTGCCAAATACCGGTCCAAATTGTAAATTGTAATTTCTTTGGTAGTTACTGCCAAAAGAAACAGGCGGAGCACAGCCTCAGACCTGTCTTGTCAGCTCTCTTCAGCCACTGGTACGATAATTTCAAGGCAGACCGTGTACAGACGCTTAGGGCAGATTGCTCTATATGCTCGTACACCTGTCAGATGCGTTCCACTTACTGCAACTCCCTGTCGCCTGCGGTTAGCCTGCAGTAGAGAGCATGCATTGTGGGCACCACAACAGTGGGCTTGTGTGATGTTTTCCGATGAGTCCAGGTTTAGCTTGCAGTCTTATTCTCGTCAGACTTTCATATGGAGAGCTCCAGGTACCCGTTACCACCAAGAAAACATCATTGAACGACACCGTTATGGTGGTGCAGGAGGGCTCGTTTGGGGTGGAATTATTCTGGGTTCCACAACTGACCTGAATGTTCAATTTGGAACCATGACAAGCCAAATCTATCGAGACGTCATTCTGGAACAACATGTACGTTTGTTTCGGGGCTCCATGGGCGCACAATTTGTGTTTATGGATGACAACGCCCTTCCTCACCCTGCAAACGTCGTAAGCGAATGCCTTCAGTCGGAGGATATCACCCGTATGGACTGGCCAGCATTCTCACCGGACTTGAATCCAGTAGAGCACGTGTGGGACATGCTTGGCCGACGAGTTGCAGACCGTCGACCTCTTCCTACATGTCTACCGGAACTTCGGAGAGCATTGCTTTTTGAGTGGTGTAATATCCCCCAAGATCAGATCGATAATTTAATACTCAGCATGCCTAGGCGTTGTACGGACTGTATTGCATCGTCTGGGAGACATACAATGTATTAACAATCATACCAGCCATGCAATATTGTTTTTTTGTAATTTGCTCCAGGGAGAAAAAATCGCTATTTTTTTCCATAATATCAAACATATAGCATCTTTTTTTGCTCTTTACCTTTTGTTTAATAAATAAGCTTTACAAATAAGTCAAATTTGTTTTGCTTCTGACTCTTCCTTTGCCTGATTTTGCATCCTTAATTTATGGACATGAGTGTAAATTTTTTAAATTATAAAAAATAAAGTGAAATATAGTTATTAACAAACAAATATTTATTTTCAGTAATTTATATGAGAGGACAAAATAGACAGAATAAGGAAAATTAAAGAAGTATTTTATTGCCCATGTGAAGTTTCTCCCAGCATTCCAAGCGGTATTGTAGGCTTTCACTGCGTGTGGTATGTCTCGAAAGGAGAAACGGCCATTTTGTCTAATTGAGAAGGCTTGTTTGCTAACCGCATTCTCATTTGAATACTGAAGCATCTGCAAGATATATTGGCAAAATTTTAATAATTGTAGAACCGAAACACAACATCTTTGTTGATTTAGTTAGGACGTTCATTCATTTTGAATGCTATATGAATGTGTTCAACTCGTTTTCTCCGAAATTGTCCAAGATTTTGATCTTGATACAAATAGCCAGGATTTCAAAATTTCTTCTATTAATTTCATGTGAAGTTTTTGCATGTGGGTGATTCTCTGAGACTGGAACAAAATTTGAAACTAACCGCTTCAGGGGATTTCGTTTTACGCAAATGACCTTACGTCCTGCAAGTGAGGCTGTGTTGCCTATTGTGTCATTAGCATGCGCTGGTTGCCTATAGGATCACAAGGAAAGATGGGGAGGGGGCTTCATATCCTTTCAAGTTCCTTCGTTGTATGTTTCATATTTATTTATTTATTTATTGCAAGTACTGAAACATATAGAGTTATTAGCATGTTTTGAAAGTCGGGAAAATGAAAAAAATTCGGAGTGCTTTCGGCAGACTTCGAGCTCGGAACCTCCCGCACACGCGTCAAACGTGCTTCCATTTACACCTTGAAGGCATCCAGAAAAGAGGGAGAAAATACTTTATAAATAAAATACGCTTTTTGTAACTTTTTATATGTACTTCATATTTACATTTATCTAAAAGTTATTACGAGTTAGATAATAAAAATTATTTAAAAACTCTTTCATTACTCTTTCAGAATTATTTATTAATGAAGTGGTATGTGATAAGAGCATCAATTAAAGATGCACAGATGCGCACAAACTAAAATGATACAAAAGACTTCAACAGTTTCCATTTCAGCGCGACTTCATCAAATATCCTAATCACGCATCATCCTATTAAGAACTTGATCCCAGCTATGATTGAAAAGCTGCTCACGAAAACAATCAAGACATCGAGGAGGGGGTCTTCTTCGTGTCCGAAACGTCATGTTTTGGGAAATTTATTGGTCGACAGAGAAGGGTAGGGTTCTGCCGTTCTCCCGGATTAGAACAAGTCGTACTGGTAATCCCCCAGTTTCGCGTGTCCTCTGAATTATTTAGAGCGACTGAAAAATCCCTTAACTAATTAAGTACCTTTAAATCCTAAGATGGCTTGGTCGGGAAACCTTAAAGGTGAAATATCTGAAGGCAGTATATTTGCATAGAACACTGGGTATAATTAGGAAAGTGGTATATGTCTTTAATGAATGTTTAGAAATTCTAAGGCAGTAAAATTTATTTTCTGTTATATAATTCTACGATGCGCAAACAGATGTGTATGGATGTAAATTCAGTTTTGACATGTATGTAGGCGCATAGTTAAAAAAATCCCCGCATATAATAAAAAGGGACGCCACCTGATAGAAAACGATGGCGTTCATCTACAGGAACCTTATAGTATGCATAAAGAATTTCTTTTCTGTGTAAGTATGAGTAAAGACAGAGAAAAAAAGAGATAGAAAAGGAAAGAAACAGGGAAGGAGGAATAAAGATAATCAGAGTTTAAAAGAAAGAAAGGAAAAGTTTTAACATCAGAAATAATCATTCTGTGCAAATATATTAAGTTCTAACATCTACGCAAAGGCATATTAAGTTATATATTAAGTTCTAACATCTACGTAGGCAAGGTGCAATCACAGGAGACACTTTCGAACATGTCTTAACTTTTCTGCAACTAAATGATACCAATTTCTGCACCTAACAAGACAGTTATCGATGCTTAAATAAATTAGTTGTTATTTTTCATTAATAAGCCATATATCAATTGCAAATATATAAGAATATGAATTGTACTTAATGACTTAAAATTCTACATATTTGTTACTTTTAAATTTTCAATAAAAATTAATGCAGTTACACCACGATTATATATGCTGCTAATTTTTTTTTATTTAAGGTATACTATTCTTAAAACCGAAATTGTTAACCAACGTTTTCAGTTTGACTGAATTAAAATATCCTTTATAAATTTAAATATCTAAATAAAAAGTAAGGATGGATGATCAAAATAGTTCCAGATTTCATTGTTCAGAAATATATTTTTTAAATTGTAGTATAATAAGGTTGCAGTATAATCGACTTATACAACGATGCAAAAAACATAAAATATTATACGGTAGAAATTTTCAAAAACTGCTCATATCAGTTTTAATTCAATACGAAATAATTTTCAGAAAATCTATAAAATCATTGTTAAGACCATGAAACTGAATAAAATATGAGTCGTGTATTTTTCAAATCAAATTTGTCATAATATAATTTAATAAATACTACATATTGTATAAATACCTATTATGTTATAGGTTTTATTTATACGATTATATAACACTAAAAGTAAGATATAGAACATGATAATATACACTCACGTTTGTGAAAATTGCAACACCATGAAGGACTTACGCGAGTGAGCTGAAATTTTCAGGAAATGCAAAGTAGCGCATGATATGCAAATGATTAGAATTGCAAATCCGTAGCGCATGCGTATGCTGAGCAGCGCCCTCTGAACGGCTGATGGATCCGAATAAATAGACGGCTGTAGCGAGGCGTGTATGGTTATCGGTGGTTATCTGCTAGTGGTAAACGTTAACTCAATCTGTACTTATGCCTCGTCGACGAAAGAGAGCGAGATTTGAACAACTTACAGAGTTTGAACGAGGGAGAATCATCGGCCTTCGTGAAGCTGGATTGTCGTATCGTGCAGTAGCCTCTCGTGTGCAGCGTAACAGCAGCACAGTGATGCGCGTTTGGAAGCAGTGGACGGACGAGTGTCGGACAACTCGGAAATCCGGGAGTGGACCCCGAAATGTGACGTCAGCTCGCGATGATAGACACCTGGTCCGCATGGCGCGGACGGACCGTACAGCTTCCTCTAGACAATTGGCAGCACTGTGGTCAATAGCTACAGGTGTTTCATTGTGTGCTTCATCAATTCGTAGACGTCTGCTGCAGTGTGGACTGCGCGCACGGACTCCTTTATACAGGATCCCCCTAACGCACGACCATCGCCGCCTGCGGCTACAATGGGCCAATCAGCATAGAGACTGGCGTGCTGATTGGCAGCATGTCGTGTTTTCTGACGAATCCCGCTTTAATTTGTGGTACCATGATGGCCGCATTCGTGTCAGACGCTATGCCGGTGAACGCCACCTTCCGGAGTGCATTATCGAACGCCACAGTGGACGAACACCCGGAGTTATGGTCTGGGGCGCCATAGCATATCATAGACGATCTCAATTGCTACGAATTGTGGGCAATCTGAACAGCAACCGGTATATCCGTGAAGTTCTACAGCCCGAAGCTGTTCCCTTCCTTCAAAGCTTGCCAGGCGCTGTATTTCAACAGGACAATGCCCGCCCTCATACTGCTCGGATTGTTAAATCCTTCTTTGCAGCGCAGCAGGTACAGCTTCTTCCTTGGCCTGCGTGTTCCCCGGATATGTCGCCAATTGAACATGTGTGGGATGTCATTGGTCGGCGTCTTGCTCGTGATCCTCGTCCTGTTGCGTCTGCAGACGAACTTTGGGTACGCGTACAAACGATATGGAATGCTCTTCCTCAGTCAGACATTCAAACTTTGTTTGACTCCATGCCACGTCGTGTAGCAGCACTTATGGCGGCGCGTGGTGGCCACACAAAATACTGATTCTGATCTCTTGTTCTTGTTTGTTTGCTTTGAACATTTAATCATTTATTTGTACCACTACCACTCAACTGTGTATTAAATTGCATTCAATTATGACGATTCCTTCTTGGTGTTGCAATTTTCACAAACGTGAGTGTATTATGTGAGATGAGATATTTTCCTCAATTCCCGAACTGCGGGTTGAGAATCGGTATTTGTTGAGTCTTGTAAATTTTTTAAAGTTTGTTTTATTACAATTTTGGGTATTATTAAGTTTATTATATTCTTATATTGATGTTTCATCTATATTCTGACAGATATAGGTAACTTTTAAAGTACAAAGATGGTCGACACAGTATTTGTATATTATTATTTCTTCACTACACTATATTCTAGGATTCCATGCAAAACATCTATGTGTATATGTATCATAATAAGCTGCAGGGTGTCGCTATCACTGGTAAGCGAGTTTTAAGGGGATAGCAAGTACACGAAATTTGAACTCTTTGTTAAATTTCTTATAATCAAGTTGCTTATTCTTTTTGCTTGCTTGTTTATTTAATATTTTTACTTGTAATAGTGTTTCTCTTCCTGAAAATTAGGGTTTGTTTAGTTTTGTTTAAATTTGGTTTAGTGCATTGTAGGTAACTTAAAATTTAAGCAGATGCTAGAAAGTACCATTCTTTGGCAATGCATTTCTCGTTAGTTGTCAAATTGTTAAACAAGCTGATGTGATTAAATTCCACTGTTTAATTTCCCAATTAAAGAACTGAAATACAGTGTAATACATATATATGCAATGAGATACAGCATTATGTATATATATTTATACGCAAATCAATAATATATATATATAATCAAAATCTTGATTCGCAACCATCAAACGGTGTGTATATATATATATTATCATTTGATCAAATGATATATATATATATATCATTTGATGGTTGTGAATCATGACTTTGATTATTATGTTTCTATTATTTTCAAAATTATATAAAGGTAATTTAAAATTTTGTAAAGAGAATTTATATAAATATTTTGTAATATGTATGTAGGTACTGACATGCATAGAGAAGGAGAGGGGCTTGTAGGCTTCTAGATATTTATAAAATTTTATTAAGTTTCTTAGAATTGAATTTTAGTTAAAAGTACTCTGCGTGCTATTAAATTACTCTTTATTTAAAATTACCCCCCCCATTTAGGTCTGTACATTTCCTCACTGCTAATTGTGTACTTCTTCTGTTTATGCTTATAATTATTAGTTTTTATGGAAATTTGATCTACAGTTCTATTTTTTGGGTATTGTTTTTTATAGGGATTCTGTTGTATGGATTTATAGTACCCATATGTGCTACAGGTTTCTGTTTATGGGTTTTTACGGGGATTAGGCCTACTGGTACCCGTACTGTCATATGGGTTTTTACGGGTATTTGGCCTACTGGTACCCGTACAGTCATATGGGTTTTTATCGGGATTTGGCCAACGGGTACACGTAGAGTTGTACGGGTTTCTTTCTATGGGTTTTTACGGGGATTTAACCTACGGGTACCCATACAGTTGTACGGGTGTCAGTCTGTGGGTTTTTACGGGGATTTGACCTACGGGTACCGACAGAAGTGTGCGGTTACCCGTAGGCCAATTCCCCGTAAAAAAGTTTTATGGGTTTCTACGCGGCATTTTTAGCAGGGTGATCTTAATATTTTTATAATTATGACAATGTCACATCATTTCCCCTTACAAATTATACACCTGGAGTGCAACATTTTTTTAGAATTTTGGATCAGAAACCAAAGTTCTAGTTGGGAAAATAATAGCATAATACATTTTTCTATCTTGTTTAGAAATTCACCTAACTTTGCTTTTGCAAATAGGATAACCTCGATATATAGCTGAAAGCCCTGAAACTGTAGTTGCGCTCGATGTTGCAGCTACACAGACCTTCTCTCACCTCTTCCCATTTATTAGCATGGATACAAATAGAGTGTTTTAGAAAGTCAAAAAAAGCAGTTTTCCAAAAGCAGACTGACTGTGTGTGCTTTCTGGTAATCAGTTAACAAACCAAACACGAAGGTAAATTGAATCTTTCGCAAACAGCTGCCACATATTACATATCACACATTTAAATGAAAAAAAAACTAATCATTGTAAAAATATACAAGGTAAACTTTAATTTGTTTCCCATGTGTTATATAAATGAGCATTAACTTATAAAATATCTCTTGGATCAGAAAATGTATGATTATTTTAGCGTAACTTGGTACAAGTTAACTAATTTAAGAAATGAATACATGCTTAGGACTCAATAATTGATAAATGTAAATTTTCATTCGTAAGCGAGCAGAAGGAAAATTTTCCTCTTGTTTGAAAATAAAAGCTAAGCTTTCCAATTAATTATGATATTCAGTTTCCTCAATGTTAACTTTCTACATTAGCAAGTACTTGTATTATTTCATTACATATGCTTTTCAATTAACTAATATGATAATAACTTTCTTTATGTATGTTTATGGCGTTAAGCATCATTTTCTGAAATATCAATATGCTGTATTTATATTGCGGATTTTTTATGAATATTGCATAAATATTTTATAAAGTAAAGCGTTTTAAAGTTTGAAGGAAATCAAAATTTAATTTTTAAGCATGTTTCATTTTCCTTATTACACCCTGCCAAATGTAGATAGGTAAGCGAGGTAATATTTTTTCGTTCGAAAATTCGATAGTGAGACACCGACTGTAAAGTGTCATTGTGACGAATTTTCCCCCATGGTAACTGCTATATGAAACTTCCCAAAAATTCAGTTTTCACTATTTAAGCTTTCCACATTCATATAAAAATTTGTTTCAGTCTCACCTTCTACGGCTTCACCCACTTCTCATCCATCCTTACTATCTATTTAGGTATTTAAGTTTATAAAGGATATTTAGAAGACCCTAGAAGAATGAATGCGACTTTTCACTGTGTCTTGTAAGAAATCAGAAAACGTAAAGAGGGTGTAAAACACCTTTTTTATTAAAATCTCAAATAGTAAATAGAAGGCCCTCCTTGTGCTTATAAATCAGCCAGCATTAATGGCGTAACTCAAAAATAAGGAATTCAAATTAAACCTAACATAAATCCAAAGTCAGCAAAGCCAACACAGAAAGAGTAACCCGCAAGTTGGCTCAAACATATACCAGCATAGCAAACACTATAGAAAAGTAGAAAACAACGCACTAGACAGACTGTTATCTAGAATTACTCTTTCTAAACAATGTAAAACCTTCATTTAAATACTATCAAATGCGGTAATAAAATTACCTCATTTGAATACGCTCGAGCTACAATTAGTATTTTTGCAAGAAAACGGAAAGGGAGGATGACAGTTAAGATGATTAACATAAGAAATAACTGATTAAGTAAAATAAATAAATACCTTACAAGTTGATTAGATTTTGAGTAAAGTTGGGTAAATGCAAATGTTGTTTTACTTGAAGCCAATAAAGGCCTGTTTGCATAAGCCAGCTTTTGAGCTAAAGAAACGAGCATGAGCTTCAAGGCGCGGCTCACAATTTTTACCTGCCGCTGATGAGATTCTGGGTAAAACTCGACAATCGGAAGGGGTAATTTGCTAGGAGCCCAAAACGCTTTCTAATGGGCAACCGGAAGTGGTTTTTTACTTGAAGCCCATAATAGTTTTGAATGAAAAAAATATAGGAATACAATCCAAAGCTTTCCAATTTTAGTATTTAAGATTTCTGTATTTTGTGGAACAATACATTAGATTTTGGCTAAAATTGATAAATCCGAATTTATACTTTACTTGAAGTTCTGAACAGACTTCCGTTACAGTGTTATGAGATATTCCAAGACTTTTCGAATTTGACATTTAAAATAGGTAATTAATTGAATGCAGCATATTAAAGTTATAAGGATTGAATGTATACTTGGAATTATGTGATGTGCACCGAGCATAAGCTCATTGCGATAGCGAGTTCTCGTTACGAGTAATCAAATGCACTAGCTTAAATCTTCAATTTTGTGTTAGTTTCACTTTTGTGTCGAATCATTTTTCAAATAAAAAGGTGCTGGCACAGAATAATATTATTGCTACGCATATTTTTAAAAAAATATTACGTCATATATAAATAACATAGCTAATATGAAAAGAAATTAATGCTAATACGTAAAACTCCATCTGGAATTTAAATAAAGGGTCTGCTTTTAAAAATTATGTGACTGTTAATTTGTTGATTTCTGAATCTGAAACACTACATAACCAGAGGGTATACTACGATTGATGCGAAATTTTCAAATCAAAGCTTGAGAAATTACGTGTATGTGAGTACGCATAAGTTATCATTGTCCACTGTATGGGAGAACAGAATAATAAAAATGATTAGATTTTATGATAAGGATATTAGTTTTAAAAGAAATTAGATTTTACTCAGACACTGTCAACCGAAAGTGGTACTTAAACCTCGTTGTCATTTCTCAAATTTTGGTCTTAGCATGGAATAGGTAAAAGACCACTAGAATTTTTGTATATTTTACTACAAGTGGCTGCAAGAATCATTTGTATTCATTGAATTTTGAGCTTACATCGCTGATTAAAGTGAAATTTTTCAGTCGTGTGCAATATTCAACTCGAGCAAAATTCATCTTAATTTTAATTCTAGAACTGTGTCTTTAAAAAAATATTTTTTTTTATTATTAAAATATAAACATAAGGGAAAGGCTATGTTTTTCTGTATTCCGAATTTATTCTCGAATTTTCGCTTTCTCAAGAATTACCTTTCGCACTCGGAAGCTATTTTGAGAGAGAAGCAGATTTATTTCAACTTAAACCACTTTTGCCATCACCTGATCAAAAATATGCATGCGCTCGCGGACGGAAGGCTCATGGGAGGAGAAATGCAATTTTAATGTGAGCTTTCTTGAACAGGAAACCTATTAATAAAATAATGAATTCGCATTTCTTTTAATCAGCCACGTCATTTTCGAAGTAATTTAAAAATTTTCCTGTTTCGGAATACACTATCTCGACTATGCAATTTCTCTGGAAGCTCGAGAATTTGTTTTCCGTGATCATCATCTGTTGGAAAACATGTAAGCAGGGGGTCGGGTCCTTTGAGCTGAAGTAATTTTGAAATGGAATTTTTTGACGACATTTAAATATATTAGAACTAGGCTTTTCGAACGAAGCCAGAATATTTGAGACGATTACAGTTGAAAGTTTTATATTTTTCTGCCTTTCGTAACAGAGAATATTACTTAATTCTTTTAGCTTCCTTCTTTATTTTCTACATTTTTCACGTAATAATGAGTTTAGATGTACTTCTTCTGAGTTGAAGCGCTTAAAAAGTGCTTTAATTACTTCATGCTTTCTTAAAATTTTGTAACAGGAAAGCAGATACCTGGATTCGTCACTTGTTATGAAACTGTGAGTAATTACGCTTTGAAATAGTTTCTTCCTTTTTTGGAAGTCAGAACTCGAAAATTGCGAAACTTTAAATGTTTATCCATTTACATAAATTTAAACAGCAAATTAAGGGTTGAAATAGATTCCTACCATTACTGATGCTGCAACTTGTATTTGCAGTCTGTAACATAATAACATGTTCACCTGGAAATTTTGATGCATTTTAACGAGTTTATTTGAAGCTCACATTACTTTAAAAATTAGCTTCGTTCCAAAAAAAATATGCATTATGTTGTTGCCCATGCATGTACGTATAAGTGGATGAATATTACAAAGAACACACACATATATATATATATATATATATACCAGAAAACACACACACACATATTACATTCTATCAATTATATATATACTAAAACCAGAAAATATATATACTAAACCCAGAAAAGATAATAAGTTCTTATAAAACTTGAAATTCGATAGTAGGCTAAAAGTGCAATAAGTTTAGGATAGTAATAGAAGAAACTTCGTAAAAATCAGTTGATAAATTCATATTGTTTCTGAAACAGACAGAAAAAATTGTTTTAGTATAAAAACAAATTAACACTGCAGATTAAAAATATAAAAGTGACTAGTTAAAATAGGCAATACTAAATATTACAGTTCTCCTAACATGTTCCTCAAAGCACTGTTGACATAAGAAGTGCAACAAATAAACATGTTTCTGAGTTATTTATTGAAGAATTTGGTAAGGCTTAATCATGTAATATGGTTACTTCAGCATTATTATTCTGATAAATTTATTTCGTTCTTGATATAAAATATTTTAGCTTTGTTATCTTATTTAGAATAAAAGAAAGTTAATGTTCCTCCAAAATTAAACTGCTCGATCCCATTTTGATTAAGGATATTTTCCCATGGCCATTTAGGGGTTGAACTAATTAGTGACCAATTTCTTTTCATTTAATTTGACTTGCGTATTCATCTATTAGTCCTTATTAAAAATTTAATTTTGTCTTTCTAAATTGTTCATTAAAAAGCTCTGATACTTGGCTCTTCGTTGCACTTCTTGTGGCCCCATTCCCTGATGATATCACGATAAATGTAATGTTTTGTTTTGCTGTATTTTCCTTGGATTACTTCTGTTTTTGCTCTGAAATATTAATTTTTCTCTCATGTGTAATGTTTTAGCTGTTTCGGAAGAATACGAATTTGTGAATTGAATTTTAGGAATTTATTCTTTACATATATGTATGTATATAATGAAAGTATTTAGCAATATTGATAGCGTACCACGTATAGAATATAGAATGTTGAATCCGTAATGAACAGCAAACATTTAAGATTGCGTAGAATGTTAATCCATAATGAATAGGAAACGTGCAGCCGAGGCAGATTAAATCTTCATTTTTATTTCAGTAAACATATTACGGCCACAAACAAACTTGACACACTACGTTACTTATGCCTGTTTAAAAATGCTTACAATTTTGAAAGCTTTACAATAAAGAAAGAGCAGCAGGCAACAGTCCATCTACACTGAAGTGTAGAAAACAAGTGCCGTTATGTTCAGGATGAAATCTTACTTCCGATTTAGTTAGTCTCGGTTCTCAATGCATTTGATTGGATAATCAATACTGCTGTAAAACTATTATTGGCTGTTTTAGTTCCATTTACATCATCAGTGTTACGTAAGAATCATACGACATGGATTAGTATTGAAATGACGCAGTGCAGAGACGATTATTATTTTTAGAATAAAGAGCGGAAATACCTAATTAAGAATTAAGGGGCTATTGCTAATTTAAATTGTAATTTATCGTTTACAATTTTTTTTATTTTCCTTATACACACACAGATGTAATTATACATATATATATAAAGAGAAAGAGGGAGCTTGATTGCTAGTCCATTTCGAATATTCGTTGATTACAGAAACAATCCGATGGGCTGAGCATATCCAAGAAAGAACAAAATAAATGCATAAGTAAAAAGCAAAAATAAATCATACTTTAAACTAAATTCATTATTCATTACACAATAAAATATGATTGCTTTGTCATCTTTTTTAGAATTTAAAGGTTGTAATACGAAACATAGCATAGTACTTCGAAAGTACATACTTCGAAAGTACATAGCATAGTACTATATTGCCAAATGGAAGTACACCCAAAAAATAGTCTATTAAAAACTAGTAAAACGCGCAACATAAATGTTTCAAAGCTATGTAATTCCGTGGCAACTAGATGTAATCAGAAAATATTCATCGATTCAATGTTGGTTACATGTAATTAAAATGTGTCATGTTATGGCTTCATTTCAGGTGTTACCGAGGTAACATCAGTTGGGCATTGTTTATTGTGTTACATTTTCAGAGCTAGCCTTCATTGCAAGACACACAACATAAAATATTCTTGTTGTAAAATATCTGATAACATGAAAATGTTTATAGTATCCAGAGAGATCGTGTACTTTAATTTAATGTTGTTATCTGAACTTCAAAGTCCTTGAAATAGCTAAGATACTTAATAATTTGTGCAAAAGTATGTTTGATAAAAAATAATACGTTTAACATCATATTCATGGTCTATATATACTAAATTGAAAATTGAAATGTTTGCGTACTAATGTATGTAACAAAATATAAAAATTAGTTCAAGAAAAGGTTTCTGATGTTAAGAGATTAAATAAGGAGCATTGCAATGCGTGCTATTTTCAAACGTATTGTTATATATATATTATTTTTCCAAAATGGAGATCTTATTCACAGAATCCTGTAGAATTCGTGTTCTAGAAATAGTGTCGGGCTTCAATATTAGCATGTAGCCAGCTCATAATGTTATTTACATCAATTATAAATGAAAAATACATGTAGTTAAAATACTCGTTTTGTATGAATACCGGAATATAATTCTAAAATTATAAAACTTAATGAAAATATTAATAACTTATTTTTAGACTTTGAAAACTTACAAATAACTTGTGTGAAAATTCTTTTCGCATATCATATGTAACAAATTTGTATGATAAAGACATTAGGAAATTTCAAAATTATACAACTCAATGGAACTTAATCTCAAATTATTATTATTTATTTGTTAACCAGCACATCAGTGGAAACCGAAAACGACTTCAAAAATTGTTTAAAAAATTTCCAAATTTTGGATTAAAATATTTCGTTGAATTTTGTCCTTACATTTACTCAAACCTTTGTGTTTTAATTTTTATAATGAGCCTAACATTTTCCTAAATATTCATTTGTCTAAACAGCTGAAGTTAGAGCAAACTTTCTAGCTATGCCTTTATTACTCAGAGATATAGAAGAGAGTTTTGAATTCTTGAATATGTAAAAGAACAACAAAAGTCACCTGAACAACAATATTATATGTTATAAAAGTTATTCAATTTTCATTATATCATATAATATTCATTCAACTTTCATTATATCACGTAATATTCATTCAACAACATTTTGTCATATAATATTCAATTACAACTAAAGTAAGAAATAATCACATTCGTCAAAAAGTGCCGGGCCAATAGAAATATTCTGTGCTTACGATTTTAATCGATTAGCATGTGAAAACATAATGTATACTATGTTTAAACTCAGCTTTCGTGTGTGACAAAATAAGGTGTTAACTTCTCATTTCGAATAGCATTAGCATTATGAAAGTTGTTAGCAAGAAATCGCAGACATGAGTTTGAATACAATAATAATTTCTTACGAATTTTATATATATGTAAGTAATTTTAGTCACATTATATGTGAAATTGTAATAGTTTATATATAATATAATGTGAAAATCTAAAGAAGCAAAGCTTTGATTAAAAGTAAGAATACAGGGGCAAGTCTATTTAATATTAAGTAAATACCTATCTCGCTAAATTGGCGAAACATCACCAACCTAGCGGTGGTTTTGGTGACAAATTTTTGTCGCCAATTTTTGTGAGAAATTGCCAAACTTTTGGGGACATTTTGGTCCGATCCCTGTATAATGGATACTGTAATTGATGCTAAACGTAGCTGTAAGCGTATCGTACCCCCATATGCCTTCCAGTAATTTCAAGAATTTGAAGGTCCTAGAAGTCTCATGGCTGTCAGGAGAATGCTATGTAGCTATGTACGACATGGTGAAGCACCCGTTTCGCTGTAGTTTAGTTCAGCTTGAGCTCGGAGTATTAAGATAGCTCCGGATTAGCTTCGCTATTTAGATGCGTTTTGTATTGCGTTATGTTTAATATTTTTAGTAGTTTGAAGTGCAGTTACTGATTGCACTGTGAAGTGTTCCTTTTGGTAATATAAATTTAGCAAGCTATCATCAAATCTATGTTCTTTCAATCAATTGCGAACCCTTACGGACGCAATGTAGTATTGGGTTCAATTGCGTAATCTAGCTAGATTGTATTTTGTGCCAGAATGTTTTAATATTTTTGTTTGCATAAAATATTTAAAAATTTAAAAAAAAAACATTTTTTGTGTTCTGTGTTTTTAATTTAATAAGAACAATTAGTGAAAAAAACTATGACACAGAAATAGCCTTAAATTTTACGCATCGTCGTTTAGTTTTGCACCAACGTTGCCTTTTAGAATAGTAATTAAATTTGCCCAGTTATAATTAAAGTTAATTATACACTGTGGGATTCTAAAGGCAAATAAACTTACGAAGTTGCATCAATAGATACACAAACTAATGGATGTATAGTAAATTCCTCATTGGTCAATAACCGGAAACAGTGTAGCAGAAACGTTTAGCTTAATGATTACTGATGATGCAGTAATATTTTATCATCCTAATTAACTTCATTGAAGTTGATTTATGCCTGACTATACGGATTTTCCTCGAAGTTACAATAGCCTTCTAGTAAGTTCAAGTATAATTGCTCACGGTCGAATGTTTTATGATTAAGAAAATAGGCTAAGCAATTTGACAGTATTCGTGTACCACGAAAGGTTAATGTATTAGAACTGCAATGCATTGCAGTCACATACCCCTTCGGGAAATACTTACTCATTATCTGTATTACTTAATTAATTTATGACTAAAGAGACTAAATCTTGAGTGCGTGGTCAATTAAAGGAAGAGTTGTAGTTAAACTTTGGGTCACGAGAACTAACTGAGTATCAGGCTGTGCTTTTAATTTATTAAATGAGTTTTATTTTTAGAAATAAATGTAATTTACATAAAAATAGGCGTGCGCTTTCATTAAAGGCGAGTAAAATTTAAGTAATACGTTCGTATAAAGAATAGATTTTTTACCTCTTATATAAAACTATTTTGGTAAATTTAAAGAAATCCTTTTGACCATGATATTATATCTACAGAGATAATTTTTCTAGTTTCAGTACTTGTCATGTGAACAGTTGTAAACAGATAGGGGAATAGATACATGAACAACTGGACTGAAGACTAATCGAAAATAAATGTGTATGTTAAATAGAAAGATATATTACACTTTAACCTGGTAATAAGTGTTGGACGATTGCTGGTTGTAAGATACATAAATAGTGTATAAAATTAAGGTGAAAACTAAACAACATCTGTTTCATTGACACATACTAATGTTGCTTGAACGGTCATTAAGTATTGAAGCAAAAGGAATATAGTAAAACTGGCTGCCGATTTGAAATGGGCGGAAGAAAAGTGGCTTAGTGGTTGTGGACAGAGTGTACTCTCACTTATTGAATAGTACTGGATTCTCGCCAGTAATACTCATGACTCTGCACAAGTAGAAACAATCGAAATTTATGCTCACTGGGGCCGAACGGTAAACATTAGAATAATCTATAAAGAATGCCACATATATACATAACTTTTACAAAGTATTGTTTTCGAATATTCTCCTTCAAATATTGAATTTTTGCCATATCACCAGTTTAAAACTAAAATCCCCCCGGGATGCTCTCCCTCAAAATTTAGGTGGAAGTAGAAGTCAAACCTTAAGGCTTTGGCAACCATTCTTCCATGAAATCCATGGACAAGACAAAAAAAAACGACAACGAAACTAAAATTTCTTTATTGCTAATTCTATTACTATAATTTCATTTTACTAATTAATTCTGCTATTCAGTAGAATGTCTGCAGAATTATGCTTATCATACATCACGGGTCAGCTTGGAAAGTCCTTGGTTTCTAGTACTATCCGGGGTAATGACCGCGATTTCAAAAATTTACGAGGTTTAAGAATTTTATGACTGGCGCTATTTTTGTTTTAATTTTACATCTGTATGTTTAACATCGCGTTTTTAAACAATATTTTACGGCCGTGCGTCTCTCAGCCGAACTTAAAGCAAGCGTTGATGCTAATTGTCACAGTGTCGTGGCTACCGGTCTCGTCACAGCGTTTTACTTAAGTCATTTGGCAACACAACTGGGACAGTGTCTTTATGTTATTGTCGTGTGTTAAATAGCGCGTCTACATGTTTTAACCACTTTATCTATATTTCTTTTTTGTCCCATCGTTTAGCAATGGGCAAAAGAAAATGTATGCTTTATGTTAACCTGCAAGAGGAATAAACAACTTTTAAATTGTGCAAGGACGGTAATAATGAACGTGTTCATTTCACATTATGCTGTGGAGAATTTTCTGTTGCCCATAAAAGAAAGGGTTATATTGAAGACCATGTGAAAACAGCTATAGAATTTTTTCCTCATGGCGGGTACTTAGCCACTAGAGTCAGAAGTGGTGACTATTTTATTGTGGAGCCACCTAATAGGCGGCCACCGTTGTCTTCCATGAAGGGATGAGCAGTTACAACCATGCCCTTTCCGGGATTCGAACCTAGGTCCTTTGGTATCGCAGTCGACTCCCCTAACCACTATACCTCTAGCCAACAGCTACATGTAGCCAAATATGGGAACAACAATAGCAGTGATTTAGAGTGTGTTGCTAAAGCACTTCAGTGCAAAGTGGTATCAATTTTTATACCACACTCGCTAGACGCAAAAGCAATTTCAAAAAATCAGACTGCACATCTAAATTGGTGAAAATTTATATGCTCAAAATTTTCATTTGCTGGAACCAAAGCCGAGGTAATTATAACTAACGTTATTTCGCTATTTATATTTGATAATGTGTTGTATTATTTAGAAAAAAAATATTATGTAACAACGATGGTTAGCGCAAACACAAGTGAAGTAAAACTTGTTTCGATTGTTGTAAGATATTTCAGTCTGGAGGAAAGAATTCTTCTCTAACTTTTTCATGACTCCACGGATCTGGCTCCGATGCTGTTGAAGATGTTACTTGTCGGATGCTAGGATTCGCCAAACCATACTTAGTTTCTGCTCTTGAACAATACCCGCAATGCGCAGGACAAGGCTTCCTAGATAAAGCATCCGCATTTCCATGGGAGGAGCCTTTACGATGTTTTATTTCAAAGTCATATTCCTGGAGTCTTTGAATCCATCTGGCTATCTGTCCTTCAGGATTTTTGAAATTCAATAGCCAAGTTAGGGAAGCATGATCGGTGCGGAGCAAGAATTTTCTGCCATAGAGATAATGATGGAAATGCTCTATGGCTTTTACGATAGCGAGCAATTCTTTCCGAGTGACGCAATAATTCCTTTCCGGTTTTGACAAGCACTTACTCCAATAGGCTATCACTCGCTCTTCACCATCAATCATCTGGGAAAGGACAGCTCCAAAACTTTCGTTGCTTGCATCCGTATCAAGTATGAATTGTTTGTCGATCTGGGGATATGCGAGCACAGGCGTAGATGTTAATGCCGTCTTCAGCTCATTAAAAGATTTTGCGCATTCCTCAGTCCACACGAATTTCTGTTTATTTTCCGTTAATCTATGCAGAGGTTTTGCGATGTTGGAGAACCCCTTTACAAATCTTCTGTAAAAAGTGCAGAGTCCCAGGAAGCTCCGAAGTTGATGAACATCCACAGGGCGTTTCCAGTTCCTGACTGCCAAAACTTTCTCTGGATCCGTAAGGACACCTCCGGCGGAAATGATGTGACCCAGATAGGTGACTTCGCTGCGGAACAGCTTGCATTTAGAAGGACTTAGTTTGAGGTTGGCATCTTTTAATTTTTGGAACACCTTCCTGATGTTTTCTAGATGTTCCTCGAACGTACGGCCCACTATAATGATGTCGTCAAGGTAAACCAGACAGGACTCGTAAGATAGGCCACGAAGCACTGTTTCCATCAAGCGTTCAAATGTTGCAGGGGCGTTACAGAGTCCAAACGGCATAACTTTAAACTGCCACAGTCCTTGGCCAGTAGTGAACGCAGTTTTCTCTCTATCGTCCGGGTGAATTTCCACTTGCCAGTATCCGCTCTTAAGGTCCAGAGTGGAGAACCATTTGTGTCCTGATAGCGTGTCTAGTGTGTCGTCAATCCTCGGAAGAGGGTAGCTGTCTTTCTTAGTGATATTATTTAGCTTCCGGTAGTCGACACAAAATCTTGTCGAGCCGTCTTTCTTTCGGACGAGAACTATAGGAGATGCCCATGGACTTGTGGATGGCTCGATGATGTCACTTTCTTGCATCTCCTTTAGAAGATTTCCAACCTCTTCCTGCTTTGCGAATGGTAGGCGTCTGGGATGTTGCTTGATCGGTGAGTGATCACCCGTGTCAATTCGATGTTGTGTTAATTTCGTGCGGCCAACATCTCTGGATGTTCTAGAAGAGAACTAGCTAAGAGGGGAGGCAGAATGAACGGTGACCATAACAATGGGGATGACTTGAATGTTGTAAGAAACGATACAGAAAAGTGGTATTAAATAACCTGAAGGCTTGATGAGTAAAAGCGAAAAATGGAAGCTAACGAAATTCAAAGTACAGGAAGTAAAATTTAAGATATCTTATAAGCATTGATAATGCCAAAATTGCTGTGTACTCTCATTAGAATGTAGTTTCTTTTAACCCTTTGAAGGCCAAAAACTCCCGAGAGGGCCTTTCATTCAAGCGACTACAATCGCCCGATATTGCGATGGTGTTTTCTTCCCTTCCCCTAAGGTATGCAGCAGAACAGGGATGTCAAGCTCATAGGTACACTTGGGCCAAACAAACAAGGTTTAACTTTAGGCGGGCCGCAAAAAAAAATCAATATTCATAGAAACGTAGATTTATTTCGAATAATACAATAATAAACATATATATATATATATATAGAAAAGAACAAGAAAAATTTAATGTTTACGTCCTGATACTTGACATCTCTTCTCTGCTATTATCTTTCCTATTTCGGGAGAAATTTTGTTTGCAGTAATAACTTTCAAGGCTGACCCAAGGTGAGCATCATTAATACGGTTTCTAATAGGAGACTTATTACCTTTCATGACTGAAAATAACTGCTCGCACCGATAAGTGCTACCAAACATGGAAATAATTTCATATGCGAATTTTCGAGTATTTTCAAACCTGGCTGGTAAATATTTGTAAAATTCAGGCACGCCCACTTCAATGAATTTTGCTTTCAAATTTGAGTTGCATTGAATCTCGATCACCTCCATTTGCCTATGGCTGGGTACTGAGTCAATACTTATTGAGAAAATCGAAGAAAACAAAAAAAATTGTCTTCGAGGGAACTAAAATCATTAAACCTCGTTTCAAATTCATTTGTTAAATTTGCAATTTTTTCTGCGTATTTTTTGATACGAACAAGTATCATCTAAATTTGATTTGTTCATGCTGCACGTCGCGAAGTGCGTCAAATCTTCATTTTTAAGTTGTTTTTCCCAAAGAACTAGTTGACATTTGAATGTTGTAATTATATCAAACATGTTCGTAATGATATATATCTTTTCTTTGTAACGATACATGTAAATCGGTTAAGTGTTTGGTTATATCAACTAAGAAAGATAAATCTTGTATCCATATTGGATCGTAAAATAAACTTACGTCTTGATTTTTCGTTTTTAAAAACTGACATATTTCTTCTTTCAAATCCCAGAATTGTTTGAGAATCTTGGAGCAAGATAACCAACGTACCTCGGTATAGTAGGAGAAATCCGAATATTCACTGTCTAACTCACTTAAGAAAGCAGTGAATTGACGCTAATTTAAACCTCGAGATCTTATAAAATTTATAACTTTTTTTATATATGACAAAACATTCTCCATATTTATTACTTTCGTACATAGAACTTCTTGATGTATAATCCAATGCCTATGATGAACGTTTGAACCGTGAATTTCACTACTACGAAGCCCTTGTTTTTCCCGGTCATTGATGGAGCGCCCATCTGTAGCTACAGAATTTATTTTTGCCAAAGGTAGATTGTATTTCTGCAGAAGTCCAAAACACAAGTAAATATATCTTCTCCTGTGGTAGTACCAGAACGTAAATAATATACAGTTGTGCAGTAAACTTGCACAATGCAGTAAACGTAATATGCAATATGCAAGCAAAAGCGTTAAACGCATAATAATGAAAATGTCTTATGATTCATGTCACTGTAAAGTACAACATGTAAGTAGCTGTCTCTATATCCACTTTACAACGCATGCAATGTGCTAAATGCAATGCCATGAGAAATTTACGAAACGTATGTAATGAAGTTAAAATAATGTATATAATATAGTGTATAATAGTATAAATAGTGATGTGTAGAAAAATAATGTATAATATTCAATCTATAAGTAAACTAAAGTAATTCAATCAATAAGCTATGTAATCTTTTTCTTATTCAATATTTATAGGTAATATAGTGTAACTCTTTAATGTAAATCCAAAAAGTAAGAATATGCCAATCATGTATATAGTCAACTATGCACAAAGCAACATTTGTATAATTGTATATTGCATAAGTCTATCAAGGTAAACATATTCTGTGCAAACTGTAAGTATCACAAATGCTATGTAATCCTATTTACTTGCGCAAATTATATGTACTATCTTCAAGCCCCCTGTTTGGGCATGTACCTAATTAAGTTAAGCATATTGTTCACCTGCTGAGCGTGAGATCCCATTTTTACAGCTCTAGACAGTGGTGGGCACGGTGCAGGAACTGATTAACCACTACGGTAAAGGGACAGTGCCCGTGCCCCCTGTAACCTGTGGCAGTACCAGGCATCGGTATTAGTTCCAGTAATTCCTCAAAAATGTTAAAATTCTTGTCACAAGAACGAAGAAACACTGCTAATTGAGCTTTGCCACTAATGTCCGTGCTCTCGTCACAGGCAATGGAGAAACTTTCGAAACTAGATGATTTTGCTTTGATCTGATCACTTAAATTCGCGGCTAAATCAGTAACTCTTTCCGCAACTGTATTTCGAGACAATGAAATTGATTGAAAAGCCTTCACATTTCCAGGACAAACAATTTCTCCAGCTTTCATTAGGCATTCCTTGATGAAATCACCGTCAGTAAAAGGCTTCGAATGTTTAGCTATCAACTCGGACAAGACGTAGCTTGCATGTACCGCCGCTTCACTTTCTTGCAATACTTTACTAAACATGGACTGTTGCTTTTTCACTCCTAACTTGAGCTCTTTCAACTTTTCTTCTCTCATTAATCCTTCGTAATTGTTATATTTCGATTTGTGTTGTTCGTAATGACGTTTAATATTATATAACTTTGGTACATTAATAGTATTATTACATATCAAGCAGATTATTTTATCTTTTATTTCACAGCAAAAATATTCTAATTCCCATTTTACTTGGAATATTCTATGTTCGTCAGCGATTTTTCGTTTAATTTTACTACCACTTGGTTTTGATATAGACATACTGAATACAAAGGGCTGGAATAAACACGGTTAACGTTAAAAAGTTAACAAAAATTTATTCTTTCCACAAGAGATAAATCAAAATGCTGAAATATTTCTTCAAAAATATTCTAACAATATCACAAAATGTCAAACGTTTAGCAAAAATCAATTCAAAACAGAGAAACTAATTCTATCTCACAGCGAAATCGCTACAAATCAATCACAGCATTAAGTAAACAGACACTTCGCTAGAACTACAGCTACTACTGAGATGAGTTGTTTGTCCTCGGCTTTTATAAGCTTTATAATTAATTTCTCGAATATACTGGAAACATCTATAAATATCTGGATTTTTGTGGATGGCAACAGCAATTACGAGATATTTATTTATTAGGTATTAAATGCACGCGCTGTTCTATTTTTAACCTTCCAACGCAGCTGTCTTTTTAAAAATCGTCTGCGTTGCTAAGGCAACATGAAGCAAATCTAATTACGATTCTAAATAAAAAAAAAACTAACTAAATAAATAACTATGAAATCCGTAACAATATGAAGTAATAATCTCTACATATAATAAAACTAAGAGTGTGTGTGTGTGTGTGTGTGTGTGTGTGTGTGTGTGTGTGTGTGTCTGTGTGCGTGCGCGTGCGCGCGTGCGTGCGTGCGTGCGTGCGTGCGTGCGTGTGTGTGTGTTGCGAGTAAGCTAATAGACCCAGAGCCACGAAATTTGGTACACAAGAGCCAGTGCACCTCGAAGCGATTTGTTCTAAATTCGAATTAGAATTTTTGTTATTTTATGTTTTGTGACCAAATCGCGTCATTTTGAGACATAATGGGCTACAGGAAAGCGAGAGATTTCACTCTATACATTTCATTTTTACATAGTCGTGAAGCATAGACACTTAGCTACTTTACGAACTTAAAATAAATTTCGTATTTCAATAAATCGATTAAATACGAATTTATTTAGGAAGGTGAGCTTAACACTTTTTCAGACGAAATTTTTTTTTAAAAACTTATTTTAAAAAATGATGCTGTTTATTTTCCTTTGATTTTTGAACACGTTAAACTTTAATCCTTTTGACTCCTTTTAAAAAATGAATTTTGGAAAAATAATAATATTTTGTATTTTTTTAAAATTTTTTAAATGAAGCTTCCGAATACACTTCTCACATCTCAGATATTTTAAAATGTAGTTTTGACAACAATTTTCCTTTCTTATTGTTGTTGATAGATTTTTGATGAAATTGCATCATTTTGAATAGTTTCATTCTTTTAAAAATTTCGGATTGGCAA
>KK113664.1:393224-408325 GCA_000611955.2 Stegodyphus mimosarum | reverse complement strand
AAATAACTATGAAATCCGTAACAATATGAATTAAGTAATAATTAATAATAAAGCAAAGTGCATGCACATGCATGCACCAATATATCGTACAAAACTATGATTGGAAAACTGAGACCATGAGTTCGGCCACATTCGGCTATCGGGGGATGCGTACAAGTTCTGAGTGCACGTGTCCCCCAAAAGCAGAAGGTAGCTGAACGCAAGCTACTCACACGCATTTGTAATTTAAGTAGTGTGTGTGTCAGCTCGCTGTGAGTAATCTAACAACACTGAATAAATTATCGTTAATTACATAGCAGTAAACATTTCATTTTTTTCTTCGTCGATATGTTATTTTATTATTATATATAATTATTTGCCGATATATTAGCGGGCCTCAAAAATATTTGTTGTGGGCCGCATGCGGCCCGCGGGCCGCCAGTTTGACATCCTTGCAGTAGAAGGTGATTTTCCCCCAAATGTGTTGTATCTGTTTATTGCAGACAGCTTGTCCTAAAAGGCTAATGGAAGCTTCTTTGTTAGGAAGCAGAAATGACATCATTTAACATCTTCATACCTCATTATACGTTAAAGGAAAGAGAAGAGAGGAGACGAACTGGTCGGGTAATGGACTGGGATTGGTGTTTCGGTATTTGAAGCATACACTTTAGAGAAGCTTTGGTTTTCTAAGGGTTAAAATAAATATTATTGGGATAGTTTGCAATAATTTATCCATGAATAAGTTTCATGTGTGATGTTCTTACTGTAATCGCGTACTTCGGAAATTAAATTATTTGCATTATTTTCCCTTCTCGATTTTTGTACAATACAACTAGTAAAGAGAGGAAAAAATTCGCAAGTAAATACGGTAATTTTGTAGCATAAATATTTTTACGCATACTAACAAAACTAGAATTTACGAATGATTAACACTAAATTGATATTTTATGAATCATACGAATTACGTTTTCTTTTCTTTAAATTCTAACAATCGCTATATACTACATTATATATGTATTCGATCCTTAAATGTATAGTTTGCCTTTGTTCTCGAAACATTACATGGATTAGTACTTCTGTTTTAATTTAAATCATTAAAGCATTTTGTTTCAAATTGTAAAGTTACTCTTTAATTTAGTATTTAAAATAACGCTATTTAAACATATTGTTTAAAGAGCAATCCTTAGCAGAGATTAAATTTATTCAAACAAATTTTAATTCTTCATGCAATACTCACAGAATTATTCACTTTTTGACGAAAAATATTCTAAATAGCTTACGATTAAATCTTCACTCCATATAACACCATATCATGACGTACGCTTTTTAAGTAACACAGATGTCTCAAATTTCCTGCGTTAAAAAATTCCACAAAGCACCCAAAAGGCTATTTAGACCCCCAAGTGAGCTGTTTAGGAAGGTTTAATTAAGAGCTTTCTCGCATAGAGTTACGAAGTCATAATCTACACCAATCATTTGCACATGTTTCCACGAGGTCTGGAAAGCCAACGAGTCTTCCAATAGCTGCGCTTGGATTTTAATAAACCGCAGTTTTAATAGCATTTGTAGGAAGATGGAACTTGGATTAATTAACGGGTTGTATTATATTCTAGGGCAAAGGCATTAGCAATTTCGAAAAGATGATGGAAAATGCAATTTTACAGAGTACAGGTAGCTCTCAATTTTTTGTCCTTAGTATTAAGTTATTTTCAGGTACTGAAAGTCAGGTTAATAGTTTTTCTTTGTTAGGCGCGATATTATAAGTGTTAAATTTAAAAGGTATAATTTTAAAACTTATCTTCTAACTTTTATCGAAAAAAAAATACGCAATTTTTATTCTCGGAATGACATGTAAAAAATTAACAAGATGATTTGAATAAACACACTTGAACCTTTTTCAAAGTAGGAGTTTGCGAATATAATACTTCACATTTATTGTGATAGATTATAGAGCGGGAACTAGCGTTTTCATTAACTGCTTTTCTTACTTAATATCCAATGCTTGGAAGTTTTAATACATATTTTGCTTTTGCGAATGTAGCCAAAGCCATATATTTATTCGAAAGGTTAGAAGGATGCTGCAGTTAATAGACTTTTTGAAAGTAATGAATTGCAAAGAGAAAAACAAAATAGCTTTGATTTTGAATATTAAAAATTGTTGACAGACCTGTATTTTCTTACATTTTTAATTAAATACGTTTTCATTTTTTTTAAACTCATAAAAGTGTTTATAATTTTTAACACAATTTTTTTTTTACTAAGAAAGTTTTTATTATTATTTTCCCTTTGCTATATATTCTACTTGCGATTACTTTCTCTATATTTATAATTCTAGAAGTTCTTAATCATCTTTTTTAAATTTTAAAGCTGCGGAGCAAGGGTGTCTTAAGAGAAAAATTAAACAAAGGAAATTTTTTTAAAAGTTCAAAAAGTATTTTTACAAACTTATAGTACTGTTGCGTTCGCACGGGTTCATAATAGATTGAATGCACACAGAAACGATGACAACTTGATAAAATTTATTTTACCAAAAGAAACTTTTCAAGGTTATGGAACTTTTGACAAAAATACTCACACAGCTCTTTAGAATGTCACAGAAAACAGTGAGTAGTTCCATTTCAAACTAATATTATTTGAAGAGTAAAACTACTGATTCTGTTCTCTTTAATGAGTTCTTTACTAATTAAAGAACTGTGTTCCTAACTAAAGAACTACTACTAATTAAAGAAGTTACTAACTAAAGAACTCGATCTCTGTGTTTACTAATTAAAGAACTTTAAAGACAATACAACGCACAGCGCATCTAAAAACACAACGCAATAGAGAGAGCGTATCTAAAGAGCAGAGTTAACACGGATGTCTCATAATCTGTATTTATCTCTGAACTACTGTTCCGAAACTGATCCTATCTCCGGTCATATACAGATTTTTCCCGGCTCCCGAAAAATCTCTAGTACTTCTAGAAACTACTGGAAGTCATATGAGGGCCGGATTCAGTTACAGCTACATATAGCATCAATTGTAATACACCCATTACAGTTACACAGGGAACATTTCGCCAATTTCCGCGAATTTTCGCAATTTCTCGCCAAACTTGGCAACAAAAATTAAAAACCAAAAGCATCGCCAACTTGGCAATATCTCTCCAATATAACTAGATAGCCATTTATTCAGTGTTAAATAGACTTTCGCCTATATTCTTAACTTTTCGGCAAAACAAATTTCGGGATTATTTAGTAATAAAATAAAAAAAGTTTCCATGTAATATGTACGTGGATTTAAAAATCGAATGTAAAGATAGGTAAACACTGAAATGCGACTAATGATAATGAAGTGTTTTGGGAGAAAATTTCAAGAAATACTTAATTTAGAAAACTTGAGCCTTTCACTGATGTCTTTGATGTTAGATTGTGGGTATACATAGCCTGCAGTACTCTAAGCATACAGCAGAGCTGCCTGACAATATTCGCCTACTAGCGGCCGAGGAGTTAGGACTGCTGAATCCTGGCAGTTTGAGCCAAGTTAGAACACCGGGGAAAGGTGCATGATGGCCTTCGTGGTTTTCCTTATCTGCTCTAGCGATGTAAGCGAGCTTTCTTAGCAGATCCCATACGAAGACATGCCTCCTTCTAGGCAAATAACCATGGTGTGCGTTGTATTCAAGTACATAGCCTGCAACACCCTAAAGTAAATATTCAAGTAACCTAGTTTCACAATGATCAGTACTTGGTCGCATTTTACTTAACATTAAGGGGAAAAGAAATTCCATTGCAATTTGTTTGCTTGCTGTTAACTAGCTTTGCAATCATTTTTTGTACATTTTTGTAAAATACTGTACCAGAGGGAGAATTTTTGTTTGTTGTGTTTTAATTCGAGGATAATGATAAACAAATTAAATTTGGAACATTAAATAAATTACAAATTTCCGCGTGAATTTTCTGCAAATATATAACACTTTTAAATATACGACACATTGTAAAAAATCTGATTTGCCCAGCACATAAACTTCCACAAATTCCTTGTTTTGAGTATGAAACGAGTTTAAGTAAAGTATCCTCCGGTAGATCGTTTGTAAACAAAATTTGTACTTATGTAACATTGCAGTCACCTTAATAGAAGTCCTTTGTATGCTTTACCATAAGCCATATAACCTAACTTTTCTCCGGAATAGTCATTCATAAAATCCTAATAAATTGTGCTCTTTAATTTTATCTGAAGCTCTAGAAAATGGTTTGTATATGTGCATTCTCTTGTAAGTAAATAATATTTTAAAATATTTATCCAAAATAGGTCTTGTATTCGATAACAAACTAATTAGCAATCAATATCGTTACTGAAAATTTTAGTATACGTTGCAACAAAACAGGATTATTCTAGATTAAAGTCACGTTTTTACTAACTAAAGAAAAGAGGAACTCTGTCCGATATGATTATTAAAAACAGTTTAATCCCGTTTTGAATCTCTTTATTGAAACGGGAAGACTAAATGAAAACTTCGTGATTTATTTCCAGTGCAATAAAAAATGGTCAGTTTCCTTAACAAGCCCTCTTCAAATGTATCCCTTTCCAAAGACGTGCAATCTTTGTTTCCTTTACCTCAATAGCTCAAATCCACATATCTCCCAGCGAACATGCACACATAACAAATAAACATAAACACACATATTTGCTCAGCAAAGTTATGAGCATTTAGTTCTATATGAAACAGCCGAAATTAGTTCTGTAAATACATTCTGCTTTAACTATATTTCTTTTACATAATTACTTTCTTTCTGTTCGCCATCGACGGAACAGCTGGCCCACTGGGTTAGGTGCTTTTCAGCCTGTTGGATCCCGTCGATGGAATTTAAAGTATATATATATATATAAAGAGCTTAGTAGTGTGTCCTCCTGCAATTGACCACGCTAAACGAGGAGCATTGAAATAAGAACATGGAAAAAAGGTGCATGATGGGGACTGCTGAGACTAAGGGGAACACTTATTATGGGGCATGTTAGGCAGACATTTATACAGTTACGGTACATGTTGGGCATACACTATTATGGTACATGTTAGGCATACAGTTATATTAATGATAGCTATATAATCAGGTGCAGATGCAAAGATGAACAAATACATTGTACATGTTAGGCATACACTATTATGGTACTTGGTAGGCATGCAGTTATATTAAGGAAATGCTATATAATCAGGTACAGATGTAAAGATGAACAAATACATTACAGATTGTGGGATCCGTTAAAAGAGTGCTGGATTAATCATAAAATTAAACATAATTGGGAATAAAACAAGGAAAATAATAATAAGTAAGACATTAAGTAAATTAATATGTGTACAGAGCGGGCTGCTGACGGCACAGTGTCCAAGAAAAGAAGTCACTCCAGGCTGTCAGCAATGCTTTTAGCAACGGTAGTGCAGTCTCTAATGCGGCTGAGCGCATATTTGTTCTTAATTGTGTTCTTAAACCAAGCCGGCATATTGATTGCAGCTGGTCTTTTTAAATGAGAATTCGCTGTGTGAGGGCAATCAAACACATAGTGATCTGGATCACCAGTACTCCCACAAATACATTGGTCACTGTCTCTTAGGCGAAATCTGTGAAGATACGACATATATGGGCCATGCCCTGTCAGATACTGTGTAAGGTGCGAGGAGCAGCTATTTAAATTCTGGTTAACTTCTGATTGGAAATCATACAGTCTTCTGCCTGTGGTGCTTGTGTCCCAGTAGTTTTGCCACTGCTTCATTAGTTCACATTTGAGTGTAGTTTTCAGATATGAGTGCGGAAGGGGCACAACAATGCTACTCACATGGGGTTCATTGGCCGCGCCTTTCGCAATCAAATCCGCTGCTTCATTTCCTTTAATCCCCGTATGGGCTGGAACCCATTGAACCTTAGGCCTCAGACTTGCAGGACTCGAAATTAATAGTTTTTGTATGTCTCTGACAATGGGATGCCTACTTCGACGGCCCTGGATGGCCTGTAAGCTTGACATTGAGTCTGTGTAAATTACTTTATACCCGCCATTATTAGCAATAAAGTCCAGAGCTGCCTTTAGGGCTGTAAGTTCTGCCTGAAACACTGAGTTGCTGGGGTGAAGCTTCTTAGCCCAGGAATGAATTATGTAGTCACCCTCCATTGCACACCAGGCACTGCCAGTCCCGAGTTCTCCTTTGGAGCCATCGGTATATAGGGCTAAGGATTGTAATGCACTTGGAGGATTACAGTTTGCTTCTATATCGAAGTCTGCAGGGTGGTAAGGAGAGTGGGCAATGTGATTCTCGTAGTCCGAGGATACATAAGTCTTACTCCAAATAGTAATGTCTTGTTTTAGTCTGATCACTCTCACCGCAGCACTCTCGCTCTGTACTATCAAGTGCAGGGGCGGTAGCCCAGCCAATACATTTAATGCAGTGGTAGGAGAGGTACGGAATCCTCTGCAGATGCCCAGAAGAAATGGTCTTTGCGCGGAGTTCAATGCATGTTGCATTTTAATCGTGACATTGACGCCCCATATGGAAACGCCATGAAGAGCTATGCGCTCAGCGACTGTGGCATACCATATTTTGAGCATCTGTGAGGAGACACCCCAGCTAGCAGCAGCTGTTCTCCGCATTGTATTAGACAATTTATGCAGCCTTTCTTTAAGATCCTTGATGTGAGGGAGCCAGGAGAATCTGTCGTCTATAATCACACCCAAGTAGCGAAAATGTCTCACGAATTGTATGTTTCTGTCATGAAGGTTTACACACGGGGTACGCTCGTGCCTTTTTTCCGGGCTAATCACCATTCCTTTTGTTTTTGTTCTTGAAATTGTGAGCCCAGCGGACCCGTAATAGCCCAGCGGACTATTTTGTCTAGCGCTTTTTGGGAATTTGCCTCGTAGCTTTTACGGCTGTGACCGTTTGAAATCAGCAAGAAGTCGTCAGCATACGCTATTATTTCTGATGTTTCATCATCGTCAAAAAGGTTGAGCGCAGTGTCTGCTACCTGGTTCCACAGAAGTGGACCTAGGCAAGAGCCCTGCGGGTAGCCTTTCGTCACCTTTTGCATGTGGACGCCTACATCCGTTGTAGCTTGAATTCGTCTTTCACTCAGGTAGCTGTAGATGAAATCAAATAAAGCTTTGGGACAATTGATATCTTTGAGACATTTCAAAACATCATGCCACCACAACGAATCGAAGGCACCTTGAATGTCTATGCTGATGACAACAGTATGCAGTTTATTCTGCTTATTTCTAAGTACTGTGTTCCGTAGGTGATACAGTGCGCGATCCACTGACTTTCCTGCTATAAAGCCATATTGCCTAGTATTTATGAGTTTATTGGTATGAATGTAAAAATTCAGTCTTTGAAGTATTATTCTTTCGAGGATTTTTCCCATGGCCGGGAGCAGGCAGATGGGCCTATAAGAAGCAGCCTCATTTGGATCTTTATTTCCCTTCAGGAATAGAGCAACTTCTGCTATTTTTGTGCCTTCTGGAAAGAGACGAATTCTCCAGCACGCCTGTAAATAGGAGAAAAGTATTGCCGGATGCGTGTTATGCATAGCTCTGAGAATACCATTATCAAGCCCATCCGGACCTGGAGCTTTACTCGGATTCAGCTTCTTGATTACGTCATTCAGTTCCTTACTTGTTGGAGGTGGCTCAGAATCAGCAATGGATGAAGTATAATATTGTTCAATACTAGTTCGTATTTCCTTCTGCGCTGTAGTGTCTTTATGGGGATCATCATGCTCGAAAATCGTTTCCAGTATATGTGTCACTATCTGGTAACTAGTGTTGGCTATGTGGCAGATTGACGTAGTTAGACTGGTAGGTTTAAAGATCTTATCATGAGCAACTTTGAATAGTCTACCAAATTTTTCTGTTGCGTTCGTAAAATATTTCTTCCAACATTCCAGCTTAGCCTTTGAAATCATTCATTTGTAGACTGCGCGGTTTTCTCTGAATATCAATCCCAATGCCTTTCTTTCATTTGGATAGCGGCATCCTTGAAAACGGCGCTTAAGGGCCCGAACTCGACTCTGTTCGGCCGTTAACATGGAATTCCACCATGTAGTTTTATTTGGAATAAAGTGACTTCGCCGTTTAAGTATTTTATCACAGACCGTCTGCAATGCATCTATTGTCATATTGTATGCCGTATCAAGCTCTTCTTTATTACTTGCATTTTCAAAGGCTGCTACTAAATGAGAAGCATGGGGCGCTAAAGTGCTGCCAAATTTTTGGGAATTTATATATTTTGTTTTCCATCTATTTTTAACTGCGTATTGGTGTTCTAAGTCAATGTCGAATCTAATAAAACGATGGTCACTTAATGATGGGCAATCACTCCAGACATTCCAATTGTTTATTCTTGAGTAAATGGCGGTGGTTGCTAGTGTAATATCTGGCCAGCCCTCTGCCCGTGTAGTCCAGAAAGTTGGATGGCTGTCAGCTGAATTAACTATCGTCAGGCCATGGGATGTTATAAAGTCCAAAACTGGCACTGCTCTTCTGTTTCCCTCTGGTGCGCCCCAAAGAGGGCTTGCGGCATTAAAGTCTCCTGCAACAATTTTGCTGCGAACCGGAAGTGCAACTACATATTCTAATTCAGTCAGTGCTAATGTGATATCATGTGAGGGCGGAATATAGACACTTGTGAAAGCAATATTCCCATTAGGGCTCTCAAGCTGAATTGTGATTGAGTAATCACCTTTGTACATTAGTAATGGTGTGAGCGGACCGTTGTACACTATTGCTGCTAGATTACTAGTTGACTGAAAGACCTTGAAAGAACTCATGCCTACAATTTTTCCATTTGCCGTGTAATATTCTTGCAGTAGGGCCACTGGAAAGTTATTTTCCATTATAATTTGGGCTGCGTTGTTTGTTGCAGCCTGGCATCTCTGGAGGTTCCCCTGTAAGACGGAGAAACCCTCAAGTATACTCTTGTGTACAAGACCCTGCATTTTGCTTAATGTTGATAAGCTGCTCTGAGGCGACTGAGCTCTGCTTTGTATGCTGGGCATATTCCTGCACTTGCCAAGTGTGTTACTTCGTATGTTGTGCCTAGTTTCTTATTCGAATCTTCACAGTTGATACAGTGAGGCGTAGTTGTAGTACACTTGCCAACTGCGTGTCCTTTACCACAGGTAGCACACGCGGGGGATGACTTGCAAGTGTGGCTGATATGGCCTAGCTTTTGGCAGTTGTAACACCTCTTTACTTTGAAAAATTGTCTAAACGTGCACGAGTTAAAACCAATGAAAACACGGGGGTGGTCTTTTACAAGGTCAAAACTGCTGGTGTGAATATCGACAATCCAATTATTATCACCTGGGGACTTACGTACAGGTGTCCTTGGTGTTATGTGGGAATGTGTAACTGATGGTGCCAGATTCACAAAAGCCTCACTTATATCGTCAGCTGTGGCCGAGGCTGGCACACCATAAACTATCACTGATGTTTTTCGACCGTTGGGAACTCTCACAGAAACTGTTGAAGAAAGCGCAGGTGTTTCTTCTATTGATTTCCGAAGCACGTCTATATGCTCCCTAGCAGTGCACCGCACCAACAATTCCTTGGCCCGGGTAGGGCGAACTTCTTCAACCGTTATGCCTATGGCTCTTGCGTTTATCTTGGAAGTAAGCTGGGCCCTAACCTGCTCAGGAGTTTGATCGGTGTCGTTGGGCTTAATTAGCAACACGTGTTCGGATTGCTTTTTTCCAAGCGGCTTTGTAAGGCGTTTTTTCTTTCGAACTTCAGTGAAAGGAAGTTCGTTTGTTTCTGTTTGAAATTGTGTATCTCCTGTAGTAGCAGGGAGTTCCGTAATAGGCGCAGTAGGAGCAATGGTATTCGAAGTATCGCGCTGCTGTTGTAATGCCTGAATTTGCCCCTGCAGCTGAGCGTAAAATAACTCTTGTTCAGCTATTGTGTTGCGAACTGTATTTACAAAGCTGGTAACTTGTTTCCTGACGGATGCGTTGAGTTTTTTAGACTCTTTAGAATGTCTAATGAACAACTGTAGTTGGTCACAAATGAAATTGATAGCCTCTATTCTGGAGGCGGAAGTAGAAGAATTTGTTGTGCTCCTGTCTACCGAAGGGAAGTCTTGTTTATTGCATGTGGAGCTAATTGAGTCCGCTGAAGTGGTTGGCGTAACTGGATGCATATTAAATCACAGTAATGCACATAGAGTAATTAAAAGCGCAGTAGAAAGCACGGAAATCACAGTTTTAGGGGGGGAACACAAAGTAAGTGTAAGCGCAGTATATACCACTGTAGAAGATAGTATTCGGTGACAACACTTCGCGTGCTTGCTAAAACTAGCGCTAATGGCAGGGAGGTGTACACTAACAAAGAAAAACCGCCAGCAGTGCACTATAACATTATAAAATTGAAATGACAAATAGTATCTTATACTTAGCAAATTACAATTGCAGGTACACAATAAAATTGCAGTTAAAAAAATATGTATTGTTAAGCAAATTAAAACACAGTTAATCACGATAAAATTCAGTAGCAACTGATATTAGCACTTATTAATTTAAGTATATATTAACAAAAACGAGAATAATAATTGTATTACTGGTAATTATAATAAACAAATAAAATTATATGAGCTAGTTAAATTAATGCACACTTAATAAGTTCAATAAGCACATAATAGTTAATAAGTTCATAAGTCAGCAAAATTTTTTACAGTAACTACTATTACAGAAATATTTAACACACAACCCTGAAGAAAGATAAGAGCAATAAGATAATAGCAATAGTATGCTTTTTGCTAGAGTCTGAATTTAGAATAAATTAATTCAAGTCGTGAACTAACTAGTGAATACTTCAAGATAATTAAATGCAGTCTACTTTTTGCAGTCTTCTCTTGATTCTGTATAATCCAAATAGTGGGAGTATTATAATATGTGGGATTATTATAGCAAAACTAGGGTAGTTATCACATATCAAGGAAATGCCGTTATCCTGTTAACTGTAGCTTGGAATCCTTTCAAGGTCGATAGCCCGGAGAGAGGGGGCTTTTAAGATTCTCAGACAGACCCCTACTTCTTCAAGGCAGCTCTCCTCCCCTACTTCTACAAAAGAGGTGAGGGGTGAATAAGTTCTTTGCTGGGGCCGTATACTTTCTGCAGGGATCTCCTTAGATTAAGTTTAAATTAAATTGAATAATTAAAATCCTAAGAGCCGTAAAGCAACAAAACTTTTATCAACAAAATCTCCGTTAATCACTGCACATTTGAGTATGAAGTTCGGAAAGAATTTCACTGAAGAAGCACTTGAAAATAGATGCAAAACTGCAGTCAGGCTTCGTATAGATGTCAGTTGCTCGTAACACGTGAAAACATATATATAACAATGCATTAGTGTATATAACAATGGATTAGTTAATAATTTAAGCTGCCACTACAAGTTTCGCTACACGCAGTATGATTTCAGAGAGAAAATGCTAATAATTTTCTTACAGGCGGTATTTTTTACAACTGGTTACTCTAAATGGGGAAAAATTTCGGATATATCCAAATTGTTCACCATTTAGGGTAATTTTTAGTAACGATCACCATTTCCCTAAATTGCGTAACCGAAATTATCAGAAGTAATGACTTTCCTAATTAAGTAATCATAATTACATATTGCAATTACATTGTAATTGTAATTAGATTATAAATTGCACTGTATTAGATTTCAGAATTAACTGTAATTATATTATACAGTTACTTGTGACTACAATGTAATTGCTATTACATTACAATTGTAATTAGATTTCACAACTATAACGTTGTTATGATTACAGTTTAATTGCAGTTGCATTACAATTCAAGGCACAAGAGGAACATACCAAAGGAAAACATACAATTAGCAAAGCAACAACCTTTTGTTTGTCGTAGATTTTTATCAATACTCTATCGATTTAGAGGGCGAACAGGTACATGTCCCTTTTCTGCTCCTAATGAAAAGGCACAGCTTGCACAAAGGAAAAAAAAGGACAGTATCTCTCTTTGTAGAATTTCTACAAGGCCGGTTTTCTAAATTCAACTTGCGTTTGTCATCTCTCGAAAGCGCGACATAGGATGTATATTCGATATATATATATATATATATATATATGTATGTGCCATTATTCTAACATTGGAATTTTAGCACAAAAGTGATATTTTTTCTAAAATGATATACCATATTTTCCAATTTTCACTTTTACGATTCAAATTACACAAATTGCCATGGTTTGTAAATAGATTTTAAAAAATAAGCGCTCAAAATTTTTGCTCCTCAATGTTAATTGAATTTGGCATATATTTATTCATATCTCTATTTTAAAAACAATTACTTGATTTCTTCTTTCGCAATTTGAAATTTAATTTAAATCCAAATAAATTTCGCAGATTTTCAGATTTGTGTGTAAATTTGGATTTTTTAGTAATTTTTGTATATTTGTCGATAATGCTTTTGAATAATAAGTTATATAAACTATACATCACCTTGAAGTAAATGTATTACTAGGCACACTTGCAAAAGATTAGAGCTTTTTATTCAAAATACCCAAGGTGAATTTATATATTGGCATGTTTTTAAATTTCACATTGAAACGTTCTACTGTCTATCTTTTGTGTAGAAACTAGAGAATAGTGACTGCACTGAGGAAGGGTTAAAACTACCCTTTATTAAACTCTTTAAATTATTTACAATGCGTCAACTAGACTCTAACATATTACGCCTTTGCTTGGGCGGTAACTGAAATAGTAGAATCAAAACAGAAGAATTCAAGATATTAAGAAGCAAGTGGAATTAAACTACAGGGCTCATATAATCCTGTATCCTACAGCGCACAGATGAGTCTAGTGGTAGCAAGGAATTAGCTGTAAAGCCATGTCTAACCAGCTTGCGTTACAACCACGCACAGAGATTTCTCAGACTCTTTTGATATTTCAACTCTTTCTCCCATTGGTAGAATTTGCATTCCCTAAGCGCGTTACCAAATTTAAATATTCTGGCACTGATAATGAGGGGAATGAAGGCTTATAGGAAAATAACTTAAAATTAAATATAACTGGTTATTTAAAATAAATATAAATCCCTACAACGTATTTGTTATAAGCGATAATAACGCCAACTATGGCACTTTGCTTAAATTAAAAGAAAGAATAAACGACGCACCTTTTCTTCCTTCCTGCATAGTGAGAAAAGAAAAAGAAAATAAGTTGCTTCAGATTTACAGAATTTCGCCAAGTGAATTATTTTTGGTGCAAACTGAAAAAAGTGCGCCAAGATAAATTTTAAATTCCGCAGTAAGTTTTTCATCAAATTATAAAAACTTTAGTATTTATGCATAATTTAAATCGTAGTACTGAAATATGGCAAAAAATAGAAATGTCATATCAGAAGAAGTCAGATTTTGTTAACTGATGGTGAAACATCAGTTAACAAATGATTTTGTTAACTGGTCAGCAGTTAACAGCAGTAAGTTTACTCAGTAATTTTAGATGGTACCTGCATGCTTTACATCAACTGCTCCAATATCCAAACTATGTTAGCACGTTCATTTACGAGTATGAGGGGAAAAAATTGCAAATAGTACAACATTTGTTTAGTAATGGTAAAATATTTTTTACTAGACACAATACTAGACATTTTAGTAATTTACTTCACTGGTGCTTGCATGAAGCTTTTGAATGTCCATAACTTAACCCCAATAAATAGTAGCTTGCATGTGAGCTCATTGCCACACTTTGGTTAACGATAATGATAACTCTCATAGTTAAGTTCATAGTCTCTGTATTTTTCGCTACCCTGCAGAAATTTCCATGCAACAATTTAAAGCACGTCATCGAGCATAGGATAGGAGTGGCTGAAACAATAAAAGTAATTTTGTGCTTCCATTTTTGTTTCATTGCATAGCGAGGCATTTTAAAACTTTTGTCCTATAATATTTGGAGTACGAATAGGTGACTAACCTTAGCTGTTTGTTTCTGAATCGTATATTTGTTAACTTACCACAGGGACCTTTTATTAACATGCTACTTGACTTCTTCGCAAATATGTTATTAGATATATTTCGGGAATTTTTCAATAAGTTGCATTAAATTTAAGAAGCATTCAAACTACTATTGATAGAAATTAAAGCAATAAATAATAAGAGATAAATAATAGTTAATAAGCATATATTTACTAATTTACGCCACGTTAACTGTGTATCTAATTGTTAGACTTCAATAAGATGACATGGAATTATAAGCAGCTGTTAAGGAATATATAGACTTTTCGAAGTACTAAATGAATTTCGTAGGGGTGAGGATAAACTGTATATTTTGTAATAAAATATATATGTGACATGCTATGGAAAGGACAGTTCATTATACAGAGGGTATTTACACATTTTCAGAACGCCTTCGATGAAGAATTAAAAAGAGCAAATTATTTCGAATAAATATTTCTGACAAAAATTTTTTATTGAATTGAAAAGTATCGTCCATTATGTTTAAATTTTTTCTTCTTTCAAATTTTCCCGTGTAAACAACCTGCAGATAGAAGATGTTTTTGAGTTTTCCGAAAAGCAATATTCGTATTCCATAATTTGAGCATGGTTTTAAAATTTCTAGGGGCAAAGTTAGCAACGTCATCAATCGGAGAGGGAAAAACCGTCAGTCACTATTCTGCATGGAAGGAAGACTTCAAGCAAATACCCGAAAAAGGCACTAATGTTTCTATAGTTAAATTGATCGTAACAAAACAAAATTCGCCGACCAGAAATCAATTAGGAAATCCTTAAATCATCAATAAATAAAATATTAAACCAAGCTTTAAAACTTAAAAAAGGTAAAACACACGATGTTCTTCATGTTTTGCCAAGACATGTGGTTCAATGCGGAAAACGTTTTAGAGCCCGTATAAAAAATATTTAGTAGGAAATAAATGAAAATACATTGTGATCATGTTAAAATAAATTCAACAGACTATTAAGATTTCGATATTTACAAAAAAAATCCATTTATTTATCCTAATGAACTTCAAAGAGGGAAACTTCATCGAGACAAAGCAGTAAGTCATACTTCGAAAAAAGCAATTTTTTTAAATGGGCTTGATGCATTTCTTCAAAAATTTCCCATACAATTTTTCAACGC
>KK113664.1:358858-393162 GCA_000611955.2 Stegodyphus mimosarum | reverse complement strand
TTTCCTTGATGCCTCACCTATGGATAATTGTGTATTTGTTCTCTTGAAAAGAGTTCTTTCTAATCGCAGACCCACCACGGTAGACGGGCTCTGTAAAGTATGAAAGAGGAAGGGAAATTAAAAGGCCGTAAATCTTACGAAAAGCCTTTCTATCATGAAAATCATGGTACTGGATCATAGTCCAGGATAAAGGTTATTAGATCGAAGATTTAAAAAATTATCTTTACATTTTAGACATAAATTAAATGGTCTGAAATCGTTCTAAAATGCTTAATAAACCACATCTGTATGATAGGTTTGTAAGCTGAATAACAAAGTGTTGCATTATTATCTGCATAAATGTTCTTTCAAAATAATCTGATAGAAATCTTAACGATCATTATGCGTTTAAATATTCATTAGTATCAGCCTTGATCGATTCAAAGATGATTAAATGAAAGATCACTTATGGTAATATATCTTTGAGCACTAAACAGGAATATTTTAAGCAGGTGTCCCAACAGCATAATTTCTCAAACAGTCCAAAGTCAAGTTATATCTTTATAAAATAATAACGTTTCTGTAAATTTTAAGAGAATTTAATTTTCACTACACAAATAGCAGTAATATTTAGTTTGAAAAAGGGAATAATTTGAACTTTTTTAGTAAGTAATTTAACCTAATTTAATAGCATGATACTGAGTCATGCACATATTCACGTTCATGAAACATAATTTGTATTAAATACACAGTCCAGTCACATTAATGTGACCACCACGTACTTTCCATGTCAGAGTTAAAAAACCAATCACAGAAGGCAGGTGGCAGCATAGTGCAGTTGAGCGTATATAAAGGGTGTGTGAGGGCTTCGGAAAACATTTCAATCGTTGGCGTAATGCAGAAACGAAGCGATTTATCCGACTTCCAAAAGGGCATGATCATTGGCTTTCGGGCCAAGGGTGGAAGCATTTCCGAAACGGCTGAGTTTGTGAACTGTTCGCGTGCCGCCGTGGTAAAAGTGTACCGTGCATGGCAAAATGGGACTGTCCAAAATCAGCGACGTGGCAAATGTGGTGCACCACGGGCCATAGATGACAGAGGCGAACGACGGTTGCGGAGATGCGTTCGGGCAGATAGACGGGCTACCGTTGAGCAACTGACCACCAAAATGAACCAAGGGGCTACCAAAAGTGTCTCCCAAAGTACTATTCAGCGAACATTGCTGCGTCTGGGCCTCCGAAGCAGACGCCTGGTTCGTGCACCTATGCTGACTGCTGTTCATCGACGGCGAAGGCTAGAATTTGCACGCCAGTACAGCAGCTGGACGTCCACTGAGTGGCGACAGGTTGCGTTTTCGGATGAATCGCGTTTTATGCTCCATCGGACAGATGGACGTTGGCGTATAAGGCGTGAAACCTCTGAAAGGAACCACCCTGCAACCATTGCCGGAACGGTCCAAGCTGGAGGCGGGAGCATTATGGTCTGGGGAATGTTTTCCTGGCATTCTCTAGGTTCACTGATCATTGTGGAAGGCACAATGGATCAATACAAGTACGCATCTGTCCTTACGGACCATGTTCACTCCTACATGCGCATTGTTTTTCCTCAGGATGATGGCATCTTCCAGCAGGACAATGCGAGGTGCCATACAGCTGCCAGTGTACGTGCGTGGTTCGAAGAGCACCAGGATGAGTTTACCGTCCTCCCCTGGCCAGCAAACTCACCTGACTTAAACCCAATCGAGCATCTGTGGGACCATCTCGATCGAGTTGTTCGCGCCATGGATCCTCAACCGCGTAATCTAGCGCAGCTGGCCACGGCATTAGAGTCGGCATGGCTCAACATCCCAGAGAACACCTTCAGGGACCTATGTGACTCTCTTCCTGCACGTCTCGCAGCAGTCCGCTCTGCGAAAGGTAGTTATTCTGGCTTTTGACAGATGGTCACATTAATGTGACTGGACTGTGTAATAATCCAATTAATTTTGACGTTTCATTTCGATTTACTGTAACTAAACGTGAAATAAATTCATAAACGTGAATTTTTTTTTTCTAAATGCCAGGCACATGTCTATTCAGTATTGGCACACTTAAGGCATAAACTGGAGGCCAGTTTAGCGTGGAGGCACTTAATAGGCTGGCTCGTTGCCTCCTATGAAGAGACAGACTGTTACAGCCATACCTTCTCCGGGCCGAACCACGGCACTTACGTATTACAGTCAACTTCGATTATCTGGAGTCCGTTCCGCTGAGGGCGTCCGCAGTTGCCTTAAAATCCGTGGTATCAGTGGTTTGGAAACCGTTAAACTAACAGGAAAGCATAAAAACTGTATTATAATTAACAGAAAAATGCTAGTATTAAGATAGTTGCATTTTTAAATAGGGTAACCGGGAAAGTAAGTCAAACATCAAAATCCAAAATTTTAAAAGCCGAGTAGCAGTATGTGTTTAGAATTCCCGATGCAGTGTTAAGTGCTAGCACATATTTTAATACTTTTTTCAGTCTTTCCTCAATTCGTCACATCAATATTTACTTTTCTTAGTTAGATGGCTAACTAAACATTTTTGTGTCCTTTTTATTACCTTTTTATGTATTAACTTTATTTATTAAATATCACGATCTTCGCATTTCCGCCGCACACAGTTTAATCAAAGGAAAAATCACAAAAATTTAAAAAGCAACATATCTTTAGAGTTCCTCACAGAATGTTAAAGGTAGACATGTTTTTTTTTTATATTCAGTATGCTGTTTCTTTCAAAACTAGACTCTCGAGCGGTCAGCCAACTAAAATAGTTATTACAACAAAAGGAAAAGTATTAAATTTTAAGAAGTCTAGCTAGTGCATTTCATGAAAGTTCTGAATATTTCTAATAAGACAACTCTTGATTTTAATACATGTTTTTAAAAGAATCACATCATAAAGAAGAAGAAACATTCTTAAGAACTGTGTTTGTTGTTTTCAGATCGCTTAGTCTATTACTCAATAACCTTCTAGATTAAATTTTAAAGTATTTTAACTTTCAAAGTATTTTATCTTTATTGGCGCATAGATGATAAAAGTTTTGTGTTTCCGACCGCTGAAGCACTTTAATTATAACAATGATATATATTGTATGTTCTTTGAAATTGCAACAGTCTAATGCCCTATGGATAAAAAAGTTTTGTTTTCAGCAGTGTTGTTGTTTGCTCTCAAATCTTTGAGTTTGTAAAAAAAAAATCATTAGAATTTACAAAATGTGAAGTAAATAATAAAACAAATTCGAAATTCGGGCTTCCAAGTGTGCATGTTTGTGTAGAGAACTACTTTACTCAAAAATACTCTAGGTACCGTCATTTTTTCACAGTTCGGGAAAGGTTCATACATACATGCAGTTTTTCTACTAATTGTAATCGTTGATTCTGTGAAGAGTTGTACGATTATTTTTGTGAGAAGTTTCAGAACTGTGAAGTATTTCTTTTTATAAAATAAATTTTGTCAACCTTTCACCAGACCTGCATAAATTCAATCTATTACTAACCCGCACGCATTCAATAATATTTTAATTTTTGGTTAAGCAAATACTTTTCATTTTAAACTATTTAAAATAATACAAACCTATTGCAGAGCTAAAATTATGATCAGGAATAATGTTTAAAAATTAAGTTTAGTAAAAATTTTAAATATTTTCAAAATCGCATATCATTTATTCGAAAACAAGTATGCGTAACTTTAATCTAATGAATTAAAGAAACTTTTATGATAACGATTTTTAAACAAAAGAACTAGCTTTTTATTGCAGTTATTATTTTTCCCTTTAGTAATTATTCGGAAATTAGATTTAAGATACTTACAGAAACATATCTTAATCATTATAGCCTAAAAGTAAAGTTTCATCATAAATGAACAGTTAATATTTCGTTGAAATGAAAAACATTTCTCTGTACAGTTTTCTGCTTTTGAAAATCATTTCCCTTCCATTGCAAAGTACGTTTTAGAAAATCACTTCTTGTGTAGGTTTTAATACTTCAAATGCTTTATATGCTTGAAACTGAAGATAAGTTTCTATTAAGTAGCGGTACGTGAATAGATTAATCTTTATTAATTTTTAATATTTGCGTATTTCTTTACCAAAATAATGTTTCATAGTCGGATGGATTCGCACTTGCACTATTGTATAATTGAGCTTCAAGGGTATTTTTGGACTTATAATATCTTTTTGTATGATTTAGTTTTGATATATGCGGAAAGAAACATTTTGCAATTTATTAAAGACATATTTCATGATTTTGGGCGCAAAACTGAATGTAGAGAAGTAACATTTCCATCCAAATTTTAGCATACCACCTAATGTAAATTTTAAATATAAATTTTTATTGTAACATTTTATGCAACATACAATCTTTAAAAGTATGATATCGGTTGACAGTTGTTAATTTAAAAGGGAAAGGTTTAAATAAAATTTTATGTGCTCTAAAATTACCAAAATATACTCAAAATTCGTATAGAAATTTCGTTTCCTTAATTGCATTGTGTAATATTTTATTTATAAGAGACTTTATTTCTATACTATTTTCATTTAACCATAAACATGTTGTAGCATTTATTAATTAAATCAACCATTAATTGTGCTTTGAGACTTTACTGTAACATCTCCTTTTCGTTTGCTCATTAGAAAGGTGTCAGAGATTATTTAAGCTGAGGTTTTTTAGATTTTCAGGTAGAGCGTGTTTCTGCCTTTGCGGGCATGTTATTTGGTTCAGCCATTTCTGGTAAGTTTGCATTTATTAGGCCTTTCGTTATTTCTGGTGACATTTAAATTGATGCACCGGTTCGAGTTTTGGGTACTCTTCAATTATCGAGACCGGATTCAGAAACGCATATATATATGGGTAGATGTGTTCATGCATGTGTTCATGCACAAACTTACGTACTTACATATATATATATATATATATACATGCGTACATGAACGCATCCATATATGCATACATTTCTGAATCCAGTTCCGAGAACAGAAATGTACCGAGTTTTCTGAGCCAACTTAGATTTAAATACAATTTTATAATCTGTGATTACTAACCTACATTATTATTTTTGAATTGGACTGTTATTTTAGTTGCAAGTTGTGGTTGATTTTGCGTTAGCAAAAAAAGTGTAATGTTTGTGTTTAAATAAAAAAGTTATTTTAATACATTTTCACTGCTTTGTAGTTAATTTCAGGCAAAGCGATAATTCTGTTACAGAATTAAAAGTAATTAATATTAGCATTTAAACGTAAATAATACTTCACCTATGATATTTTGAACTTATATTTTCGGTTTACATTTTCATTTTGTTGCATGGAGACACCCGATTGTTAATTTTTAATATAAGTAGAATGCTTGTTTGTTATTTTTTGTTAGCAGCGCTATTTTTATAGTACATTTAAATGAATAAATAATTGTTAATTTTTAAAAGCATCATATTCACCTTGAGAACTTGCAATTCATTCAAGGGATTTAAAAGGCTTCCGTGACTTTTTGTTTTGTTGCTGTTATTTAGAAATTCACTTTATGTTTGTTTATAAATAGTTTAAATCTCAAAGCAAGTCTGTAAGGTATCTATAATATCCATGTTTGATACACTGGTAGCAAAATTATTCCTTGATGCCTAACAGAGAAGAATATGACAATCTCCATATTTGTACCTTTATTAAGCTGAATGAGGAATTAGAACTCCATATTTAGACAACAACTGATTTTTGTACTATGGAACTGACTAACTCATGAACTTGATTAAGTCTAAACACCTCAGGTATAGTTCCTGTTGACTAGTGCTGAGTTCCAAGATTCTGAAAGCTTTGTGAATAATTCATTTAAACGATTCGATATTTGAGAAAGAAAGCATTTGTTAATACCTCGGTAAATAATGGAAAATTGATGTTACAAAAGAACACAGTTAGCTTATTTTGTAAGATAAAAAAATAAGTTTTCTTTCTCTTCATGAGGCATACTGGCATATTTGGATTATTTTCCTTTTCGAGAATCTGACGTTTCTCGTATGATGCTGTACAAATATCACGCTTGCAATTACTTCAGTCTAATATGGTAAAATTTAATTTACGAAAGCCGAATAATTACAATCTTTATCAGAGATGGCAGAACAAATAAATATGGTCTCAAGAAGCAAAAACACGCTCTGTTTTATAATTCAAAAACCTCAGCTTGAATACTCTCTACCTCATTTACATCTCCTGAGGAAACTCAAAGGATAATTTACTGTAAAGCCTGAAATTATAAATAATTGATCAATTAAAATAATAATTCTTACAACATAAGCAATCTTTAATTTAGTGAATTTCTATGTTTGCTAACATAATTAGCCGAGTGCAAAAATAATTTATTCCTGGCTAATAAACATGTACCTAAATACACTCGTGGACAAAAATTTAGCGCACCAAGAAGGAGTCATCAAAATGAAACGAAATTTTGCATACGTGATGACTACTTTGTAAATGTTGTTTATTTTTTTATAAGTAAATGATAAGAAAATGAAAGAAAATGGATAATTTATTTCAGAGAAAAAGGTAAAAGAACGGAGGAGTTAATACTCCGTTGGATTCCCTCTAGCGCGAAGGCACGATACGATACGATCGGGCATTGAGTCAATAAAGTTCTGTATGACGTCTTGAGATATTTCGTTCCATATTTGCTGTAACCCTGCCTTTAGTTCGTTCAAACTCGTGGGATGCCTAACTCGTCGTCCCAAATGATCCCAGATATGCTGGATTGAAGACAAATCTGGGGATCGGGCAGGCCCAGGAAGGGTAGTAACAGTGCAGAGACAGTCTTGTGACACCCTTGCCGTATGAGGCGGAGCATTGTCTTGTTGAAAAATGACTCCTGGGAGCCGTTGCATGAGTGGCAACACATGTGGTTGCAGGATTTCATGAACATATCGCTGGGCTGTCAGGGTGCCACGGAACAATACTAGGGGTGACCGTGTATTGTAAGCAATGGCATCCCATACCATCACACCAGCTGAGGTAGCGATGTGTCGCTGTACAGAAAAGGCAGGATTGAGAGGTTCACCACGGGCTCTCTACACACGAACACGATTGTCATCAATGCCGAGACTGAAGCTGGATTTGTCGCTAAAGACGACCTGGTTCCATTCCGCTGCAGTCCAGTTTCCTCGTGCTCGACACCACTCTAAACGAAGGCGTCGATGTGTGGGCATAAAGGACAGCACACGTAATGAGTACCGCGATACCAATTGCCCTTCCGCCAGGCGCCGTCGTATGGTTCGAGAAGACACAGGGGCCCCTAGTGAAGGTGCTACCTGTGCCTGGATGGTGGCCGATGAAGCAGTTGGCTGTACGCATGAATTTCTTACGATGTGGCGGTCTTCTCGACAACTGGTCTGTCGAGGGCGTCCTGAGCTTGGTCTTCGTGTACATGACATCTCTCGGGTCCACTGGTCCCAACACCTCCTCACAACACAATCAGAATGGCGTAATTGACGAGCTACTCGCCTATCTGACCACCCAGCTTCCATCATCCCGACGATTCTCCCTCTTTCAAACTGCGACAACTGCTCATATTGTCTTCAAACACGGCGTAATGACATGTCTACCTCAGCTCTTCCTTTGTAAATGATTCAGCACTCTCAAACAAAGCTTTGGTTACCTGTTTTATACTCCACAGAGTACGACGTTCAACGCCCTCTACCGGCTATACGTAATGCGCAATGAGGCTGCATTTCTAATCATTTGCATACCCCCCTGACATGTACCTTCATTGCAAGTTTCGTTACGATCCCGCAATTATTTCTTGGTGCGCTACTTTTTTTTGTCCATGAGTGTATTTTAATTCAACAACTGAAGTTTCTAAGTATGTATTACATAACAAGATTGGGTATTCAGCCTGCATTGAAACTACTGCTCTAAAATAAACAAATGAAACCAAAAACGGGGCAAACATTGTAAGGTTTTAGTTAAACTAACCAAGTTTTATTTTAATTTAAATCTTTCTATCTCTTCTCTGTTTCAACTTCCCGTCAGAAGAAGCGCGCGTTTTCAGCTTATGCTAATTTTGAAGTACAGCCAAGTACTATTTAAACCAGAGGTAGAAACCTCTCAGTGTGAGAGAGCTTTAGTCTCAGATCATGGTCAGTCTGCTCGTCGTTCGCCTGACCACCTAGCAGCTAAAATTATAAGCCATAGTGCTTACTACGTGATTGCATATTGAAATAAATTGAAGTTGTGACACCCTTGCCGTATGAGGCGGAGCATTGTCTTGTTGAAAAATGACTCCTGGGAGCCGTTGCATGAGTGGCAACACATGTGGTTGCAGGATTTCATGAACATATCGCTGGGCTGTCAGGGTGCCACGGAACAATACTAGGGGTGACCGTGTATTGTAAGCAATGGCAACCCATACCATCACACCAGCTGTGGGAGCGATGTGTCTCTGTACAGCAAAGGCAGGATTGAGGCATTCCCCACGGGCTCTCCACACACGAACACGATTGTCATCACTGCCGAGATTGAATCTTGATTCGTCTCTAAAGACGACCTGGTTCCATTCCACTGCAGTCCAGTTTCCTCGTGCTCGACACCACTCCAAATGAAGGCGTCGATGGGTGGGCATAAAGGGCAGCACACGTAATGGGGGCCGCGATACCAAATATCCTTCAGCCAGGCGCCTTCGTATGGTTCGAGAAGATACAGGGGCCCCTAGTGAAGGTGCTACCTGTGCCTGGATGGCGGCCGACGAAGCAGTTGGCTGTGCGCGTGCATTTCTTACGATGTGACGGTCTTCTCGACGACTGGTCTGTCGAGAGCTTTCTGAGCCTTGTCTTCGTGTACATGACATCTCTCGGGTCCACTGGTCCCAAAACCTCCTCACAACACAATCAGAACGGGTTGACGAGCTACTCGCCTAGCTGACCACCCAGCTTCCATCATCCCGACAATTCTCCCTCTTTCAAACTGCGACAACTGCTCATATTGTCTTCGAACATGGCGTAATGGCATGTCTACCTCAGCTCTTCCTTTGTAAATGATTCAGCACACTCAAACAATCTTTGGTTACCTGTTTTATACTCCACAAAGTATGACGTTCAACGCCCTCTACCGGCTATACGTAATGCGCAATCACGCTGCATTTCTAATCATTTGCATATCTCCCCGACATGTACCTTCATTTCAAGTTTCGTTACGATACCGCAATTATTTCTTGGTGCTCTAATTTTTTTGTCCATGAGTGTATAAAAACATCAGGAAAAACGCCACTCGTTTGCACAGCGTGGAGTTTATTCATGCTAGAGTCCTCAAGTTTAAGTTATGGAAGAAGTACGACAATTATTTATTACCCTAGCTTAGCAAAAATGCAATGTAGAAAAACAAATTTTATGAAACTAACACATAAAACAGTATAAGATTTTATGATAGTGTGAGCAGTTAGATTAAAATATTGAAAACCGTGTGTGTGTTTGGAGGTTAATCAAATAAATTAAGTATTTAAATAAAGTAATATATCAATAGTTGTAAAATTAATATATAGTATTTTCAAGTTGCAGCTGATTACGAAGTACCAGTACCTAAATACCTGCAGCTATTCGTAATTTTCTGCCTCTAACGCAATAGACACTGTTATACTAATCATAATAACAACATAAATGTGAAAAGGTGCCAAGTTCAGCAGAAACAACATTCGGTGTAGTCGGTGTCACCGACAAAAAAGTTGCGATATAACGGATGGCAAGTTTGATAGCATTTCTTTTAATCGTAACTGTAGGAGAATGCTGCGCATTCCTACAGCTATGATTAAAATAACTGCTATGGAGCTTCCCAATCCGTTATATATAAACTCCTTTTGTCGGTGATAACGGTTATGTCAAACGTCGTTTCTCTCGATTGGCCCCTTTCCCCATTGATGTTGTTATTTTGACGTCATTAAATTTTGAAAAGCTAAATTAAAGGTTATATTGTTATATTTTTATTTAGATACTTAAATGAAAAAGTGTCTAAACAAACATGTGACCTTCAGTTTGTTTCTTGCGTTTACGCTGCGCCTTTTTATGAAAATGAAGTAAAAAATAAATTATAAACTGTTCATCTAAGAGACATAAGTGAGGATCAAAGGACCAAGACATGCTATTTTGTCTATTTTTATTCTGTATATTCAATATGTTAGTTTAACCCTCTTCATTTATTGCAGTGGTTTCTTCTGCTCCAAATATTTTGCACGATCTTTCATATCAATATTGTTCTTGGGTACTTTGATGTTTAGATTCCTCTGCAAGAATGATAAATTTATCTTTTATGTTTGTATCTGCGGAGATACTTTTAAATTTTTTAGCCATAATTGTTATTTTTTTGGAGTCGCTCGAATAATTTAAACTAATTGTTTAATGTATTTTTACGACGCTGAAGAACTCCCATTTGACAACTTTTTCTGCTTCCAACTGCTCTTCAGTTTATTTATAAACTAACGGATAAGTGATAGTGTTTTCTTTGCTCGATATGTGTTAGCGGCATTTTCATTCACCACTGGATTTTTTTTTCTGTATAGCCTTTCAGGGCTTCTTTATTGGCCTCATAATATACTTATAACAATATAGTTTTTTTGAGTTTTAGACTTTTTAAAGGAACGTAAAAAAGTAAGCAATAAGTTCAAACAGATTTTTTATTAAACAATACAAATGTTCAAATCTCATTTTAAAGTAAAGATCCACGCTTCCTATTTTTATTTTTTATTATTTTATTTACATCTGGCATCTGTTTCGTTATTTAAATTTGAGAATTCAGTACCAAAATAAAAAAAAAGTACTGGTCTTGCACGCTACCTATGCGCTGTCATCTCATCTATCTGTCATGGGCAGGTTTTATTCTTCACTTTCGGCAAAGTTGATTAGCATTTGAGTTGCGCGGACACCGGTGTAGCACCATCTGCTGGTGATGTTTTCAAATGCCTGTTATGAGTATTATTTAGTTTAATCTTGATAATAATGAAGTTTTAGATTTTTTCCTTTGTCTATGCCGAATGATCAACCTTGATGCCAAATTTCAGGTCTAGGTTTTTGATCAGTGAATCAGTCAGTGAGTGATAAAAATGGCAACTTTCAGGCGTTAATAATTCCATAACTATAAAAGCTAGGTTAATGGAATTTTAGGTTCTAGGTGCTGTAGGGAGATCTATTAAATATACAAAGTTGAAAGCTTGTAGGTCTAATAGTTTTTGATTAATAGGGAGTCGAAAGTAGCTGGAAATGGTTCGTGTAAGATCCATATGGCCGGTGTCTCGCCGTTTTCTTTCTCATCTGTTCCAGACTTCGCTGACACACTGCCGTGTGTCTAAATTATATTTCTAATGAGGCAAAACGTACCAGTTTTCAAATTATATCTATCATATTTATTTGTTCATTTTTAAAGAGAACGATTCCTATAAACTGTTTTATTTAAAATGTCAGCCTGAAAATTGCATATAAGATAGCAATAGGTAAGGGGACGTATAGTACAGGGGAAGATTTTTTTTTAAATTTGAGTACTTTCAAATATTTGTTGTAAATATTATTTAATATGCTTGTTGGATAAAATGTAAAAAACATTTTTCTGTTAAGATTTGTTTCTTAATTTAAATTTTTTAAGGAAATATTTAGCATTAAAATATCTTTCTTTCTTTCTTTTATATTTTTCTATGTTTTAACATTAAAGTATGCTTGTTTTTGTTAGAACATTCTTCATAAATTTAAGGATAGATTTTGCATTTAACAAGTTGGGTTCTGAAAAAAATAAAAACCTTATTTTAAGATACTTATATAAAGCATGTTCATATGCTTTAATGTATGAATACTTTAATGAATGTAAGTTTCATATAATAATTTTTTACATATAAGTGTCCTTTTGCTATATTGTGCTTTATATAAGTACCATTTATTATAAGATGCATATATAAAGCATATATATATATAAGTAAGCACGTATTATGTGATACTTACATAAAGCATATTTATGTGCAAAAATTTATTATATGATAATTATTACACATTAAAAAATGTGATTTCAAGAACATTTGCATTTCCGATAGCTTTTCTTTCCAATATTTTACAAAACATATCCTTGTTTATATTTAATACATAATAATAAAATGCAGAAATAATATCAAATTATCTAGCTTATATCTGTGTAAGTTTTAAGATTTTGAGTAAAAGGATTTATTGAAAAATGCAAACTAAGAAAGCGCAGTTTGAAATAAAGTAAACTTTTAAAATGAGCATTAAAACCTTGCCAATGTTTTGATAATTGATATATATATATGTATGCATGTATTTATATACAAATATGATTAACCCTATCACTAATCAGTTGATGAATATAAATTACACGTTTTTATTTGTAATCTTATCTCAAATATTGAAAGAAAAATCATAAAATTATGCTGTAGAATATTTTTATCAGTTTTTGTGAAACACCTTCAAAACAACTTTAATTTATATATTAGTTATGATACAATATTTGTTGAGAAATTTCAATTCATATTGATGATATTAATATGTTGTTTAATTCAGTTTTTTTAAAAGGTACTTTTTGATATATGGGCGGATATAGACACGTTCTTTCAAAAATCTCCCAGCAACATACGTAGTTTTTCTCTTCTTTTTACCCATTTTGTGTTATTAATGTGATTAAAAGCGCCACCTATTATTATCTTTTTACATCTTGAGTTAAGTTGCTCTTCAATTTTTACCATTGTTAATATATCTTTAGAATAAGTTTCTTTTGAAAATGTTTTTGTTGTTATGTTGTTAAATGATAAAATCGGAGTTTAAGAAGAAACGTTTTTAATTGCTTTTGTCGTATCCAACAACCCATTTGTTTATTTTTAAAATTAATTTAAGAATATTTTAATTTTTTTGTCCCAATGGCGGACTCTAGCCGCTTATTAGCACTGGCCATAAGCGGCTAGCTGGAAGTGGAAGTGGCCTCTTTATTATGGAGGCAACTAATAGGTGGACCACCGTTGCTTCCTATGAACGGACGAAACAAGTTACAAGAAATGTTTAAAATTTAAAACAAAAAACATACAATGAACCCTCTCGACTCCATCTCTTCTCTAAGACGATCAGTATTTCTAAGAATATAAATAAATATGAGCATTAAATATGACCTCCTTAAGACCATCGGAATAAGCTGAAAACGTAGGTGGTCATTTTAGAGAAGGTTCACTATATATGCTCATTTAATTGCTTTTTTTTAAACTTTTGTCGCAAACAATAACAGTAATCATACACACACACACACAATGAGATCTATCTAAGGTGACCAGCTACACATAAAACTGTTTCTTTGCTGTTGGTTGCCTTAGAGAGGTGATGTTCAATACCAATATATACTTATGTTCTCAGAAATACGTTTATCATTTAGAAGTGGCCGTCTTAGGGATAGTGCCTCAACGAAATGAATCTCTCTATGGCGACCAGCCACTCTTCCAGAATCTTCTTTGCGCGTCGTCATGTTACAGCCAGTATGTTTAATATTAACATGTATTTACGTTTTCAGGAATACTGGTCTCTTTGAAAGGACGTCATCTTAGGAATTGGATTTTCCCACGAGTCGGTTCTCTGAATACACACACATACGCACGTACACACACTTACATACGTATTTATTAACATTTCTGATAGTACAAATAAACATCAGTACTAACCATCATCTCTTTAACTCGACCACATTATTCACAATTGTAAAACCACTTTTTTTCGTGTTAACGCTGACGTAAGGGAAAACCTTCATTCCTCCACTTTCAGAAGAAGTTTCCCAAGCAAGCACAACATGGCGCCGTTCTTGTTAATGTTGTAATGGGATGTTTATGTTACGGTATTAGTGGAAAGCAGTCAGTAGTAATGTAATAAATAATATTTTTACTTTAGATATTTACAACAAAAATTTAAACATCAGCATTAATTGTTAATATGAAATAATATGCAAGGAGGTGCCAGTAAGCCATGCACGTGTAATTGAGTCTAATGTTTGAGCGAACTTTGCTGACAGTTGAATAGTTCTGAAATGGAGTTTCTCCAGTGATAAAAAACTAATGCGTGAAATTGATTTTCTATCTTTACTTTTATCCTAAAAAGGAATGTGCTTAAAGACTGAAAAGTAATAATTTCAGATTTGTTAATTTGGCTCAATGTGTTTCCAGCAGTTGCACAAACATATATTTTGAATACTATTGAAGCTGTATTTTTGAAAACTTGTTTTTTGATTATATTTAGAAATACTTTTTAAAGCTCGTTCATGCAGATGTTTTATCATTTGAATATTATGTACTAATAAATATAAGCATATCTTTTAAAAAAGGTATTGTATGGTTCAGTTTTCAGTTTTGCGACTAATGTGATGTGTTTCAGCAGAAAGAATACTTTTTTATATCTTAAAAAATGGGCTAATTGTATTTCCCCGAACAACAAGGTAATTTTTTTACTGAGTTAAACATTGAAATATTTGATGTGTGTAGTACTTATTGAATGAAGTAAGCAAGACATACAAGACATCATTTTTGCATTGCTAAAATTGCTTGAAAATTTAGATGAGCATATAATAGCTTACTTTGCTCACATTTTTTTTTGGTCCATTTTCTGTTCAAGTATGAGACTAGAACCTCATTATTACATTACCTATTTTATGTCATTATGTTAAAACACATATAATTAAACATTTTAAGCATATTTTAATTTTTACCATTATTAGTTTGATGAAGAAAATTTCAAACATTTTTTTTTCATAAATTGGTTTTGAAACAGAAATAGAGTTGTGAATAATTAATAGAATTTATGTAATATTAAATGCGCTTGTCTTGGGAATATAAAACATGAATTATTTGTTTGGAAACAAATTACGTTATGAAACTTCATATAGTGGTTACTTTCATATATGACGATCTCTGGCAATGACACGTTTGTCAGGAACATAATTAAATAACAGTACTTAAAATTCACTGACAGTTTTGTATGGCTACAAGAAACTGGCACTATCTAGAATTGTGGAGTTAATAATTTTAGGAAGGTTTCACTGTATAATCAGTTGATTTAGGTGTAGTAATTTTTACGTGCGTATGACTTTTGCAGAAGTAATTGAAAGGTTTAAACAAGACAATAAAACCAAATCTTGTAAGGGCGCTGTTTTAGAATTACTTTCAATTATAGTTAGAGTAATATTTAAGCATTATTTTCTTTCAATAGTTATACTGCGGGAATGGTAGTTACAATTTTCTGCACTAAATTTATCTGTTTGTATAAATATTATTAAGGTACATAAAACTGTTTGTAAAGAAATTTAACTATATGCGCAATATCTGCTTAATTGAAATGGCAGTAACTTTAACTGTGTGTGGGTAAGGCTGTGCAGAAAATATATTTATATTGCTAAATGCTGCACTATATAAATGTCATTTGGCAGTGTAAATACAGGAAATGCTCAGCACGAAATGGTACTTTTATCTTATGTAATCTGCAGTCAAAAACAATAGTTACCTTTTCAGTATTTAAATTTTACATTTTAATTTTACTATTTAGAATTTTTACTGTTCAAAATAATATTTCTACACAGTTTTAAAACATATTTTCTACTAAAGAAAACTAAATAACTTATACCTAAAACACTAACTTACTCCAATAATTCCAATAAAATTTACTCCAATAATTCATCGCTTTAATTACGTTCATGTTCCTTAGAGATGATATACGAAAAAGCTTTTGTAATAATAAATTGTTAATATATCTATATGTATATTATAGGGCTTTAGTTTCGTTAAATTACTTATTTAATAAATAGATAGTTAAAACATTACATTTACATGAGTATGACTTATTCACAGAGATGGCAATTTTACAGTTCAAAAGTTAATAATTAAGCTTTTTTACATGGATAACTACATATTGTATAAATACCTATTATGTTATAGATTTTATTTATACAATTATATAACACTAATGGTAAGATATAGAATAAGATAATATATTATACGCTATGAGATATTTCCTTAATTCTCCAACTGTGGGTTGAGAATCGGTATTTGTTGAGTCTTGTGAATTCTGAAAGTTTGTGTAGTTACAATATAGTTTATTGTATTTTGCGTATTATTAAGTTTATTATATTTTTATATTGATCTTTCGTTTATATTCTGAGAAATACAGGTAACATTCAAAGTACTGGAAAGAGGTGGTCGACACAGTATTCATATATTATAATTTCGTCACTAAATTATATTCTAGGATTCATCCTTTCTTCCGTGTCGCGGTGTAATGGTCTGTTCAAGCATCATGTTGGATGGCCGCACACCTCTCCACGTCTTTGACAGAGGCTTTGCGACTGGTGTGTGGTATAGGGATGAGGTCTTGGAGCCCTATGTTCGCCTTTTCCTGGGTGCAATGAGCCCCAAGTTCATCTTACAGGACGATAGCGCAAGGCCACATAGAGCTTTTGTGGTCGACGAATTTCTCGAGAGTGAGGATATTCGCCTGACGGATTGGCCACCCATGTCTCCAGACCTCAACCCTATATAGTATGTCTGGGACGCTCTGGAAAGGGCAATTGCAACTCGCAACCCCGCTCCGAGCACCATCCAGGAACTGAAAACAGTGCTAATGAATGAATGGGACCAATTGCCACAGGCACTGATAAACTGCCTTATTTTCCGTACGACATCACGCTGCGAGGCCTATGTGGCTGTAAGAGGGGATCATACCCCCTATTAATCCATTTATTTCTTTTGTGTCTTCTACAAATATTTCGACCATGAGTGTTAAACACGAACATGTTTGTCTATTATAAATGTTAAATTTTATTTTCTTTTTATTACATTAACCTATATTCACACCAAATTTTATTAAAATCTGTCCAGTAGTTTCGGAGATCGTAGATCAAATATGAAAATTCTCTTAAATTATTTCACCAGTGTACAAAACCATAGTTCTATTTGTTTCAAATTTGTAAATTCGTGCACTCTTTTATTGATTTAGTATTTGATTTGTTTTAAATTATTTATTGCAATTACTATTTATGTTTTCTTATTGCATTGTAATATCTATTATTGCATTGATACCTTAGTTGTAAGTATGGCTTCCTGTCCAGGGATTGCACTGCCATAGACGTGAAATCCTTGGAAAGGGGGCAGTGTTAAAAATTTTGTTTATAGATAACTGATTTTAGTAGAGTTATAATTAAAATTGTTGTATTCCCCGTGTAATGCAGCGTGAGACACAATTTAAGAAAACGTTATGCCGGTAAAGTAAAAATACTGGAGCACGTGCATTTAATATTGAATGAATGGATATCTTCGTAATTGTATTTGAATTAAATAAATGTAATTGACCACTATGTTAGTTCTAGCCTTAATTCCACTCTTCTTGGCTTCCAGAAATCTCAAAAAAAGAGAAATTACTAGATATATCCCGCGACCGTTTGAAAACCTTCTCCGATATATGAGCACGTATGATATCCGATCAACCTGCCGGACTGAAATTTCAGGTATTGTTATTTGAAGATATACATTGGAGAGTGGAATCATTTCGAAATTTTGAAAGACAGCATACATTGTTTTTCTGCGCAAACTGATCCGCACATTGGGAAAGCCTAAATGGCGTTGGAATGACACACGTATGACGAACATTATCTGCGTAAAACCTTTTTAAAATATCACTGTAAAGGACTGATGACAATATAGGAAAAAGAGAGGGAAAATACTCTTATTGAAAATACAAGTTTTTAACACGCACTTCTCCGCAGAGGATTACGGATCGCATGTGACAGTGTAAAGAGCTTATTTTATTCTAACCAATTATTTTTAGTTTGATTTTCCTTTCCCTCGTATTTCAGTTTCCTGCCGGAATGTTATATTTGATGACGCAGTATTCAAAATCCGATTGTGTTCAGGAGCAGTATTTAAGCTGCTGTTTCAAGAGTTTGTGAGGAGTAGTAGTGGAGTTAGTTTCGAGTTTATGCTGCTTGTTTTGAAATAGCCTTCTATTTGATGTTAGCCACCGTTTTCAGATTATATTGTATTCTAAGCTCGGCTTTGCTGTGTGCAGCTGATTTAGCGTTTTAGATAAATAAAGAGCAGTCGTTTAGCTGTCTTAATTTATTGTGATTTTACATTTTTATTTTCGTTCGTGTTGCATCTTGTTAAGTTAGTTCAAATGTAAAGGTTATTTAAACCTTCTTCTGCAGTATCTGTTCTTCGAAGACATAGCAAGAATTCGCCACACAGTCTTTTTACGTAGGTCTATGATGAATGTTCATAAGAACAACACGAAGCAGAAAACTCAAAAACATTTAAAGAAGTGTTGTGTATCAAAACCTCACTGAAGTCTTTGCATTGCACGCACTAAATACAGATTTGATTGGTAAAGTAACATTTGGAAAATGCTTATGCGTCATGTTTTGTCAGAACTTGCTTCAGGCCTTCTTTTATTTTTCCTTTTCCCTTGGGCTAGGGGCCAATTCAAGAGCCATTTTGTCACCTATTTTAAAAGAAAGAAGCAGAAAAACAAATCGACTGTGTCTTCTACTTCTTAATACATATTAAGTGTAAATTTTAGATCTCCATATTTTACTGAACGTTCTTGAGTCACGTTTAAAATAGTGACTGTGCGGGACATATACGTCCCAGGCCGCAGGAAAAATTAATTTTTACATTATTCGAACTATCATCTGTTCGATTTAACTCGAGTATATAAAAAAATTCCGACATATTTTTAGCTAATTGTTTAACGCTTTGGTAATATAATAAGTAATTTAGTTTCATGTCTTTGTTTAAAATTCTACTAATACTAAACATAATCACTCAACTGATATTTCTTTTAATGTAACATCTATCAAACACTGTAACATTTATGACTTGAAAATCCCTTATTCAATAATAAAGCAATTGAAATTTTTAAAAATTATATTTCTTTCTTTCTCAAAAGATCTGTTATCAAATATTTTTCCCAGATGTAGGCCTTCATGTTTGAAACTAAGATTGAACTAAATTTAATTATTTCTTTTTTAAATGTCAGTTTTATGTATTTGTAAAGTCTAGTCTTTTTGTTTAGTTTGTGTGGCGACTTATAGATAAGACTAGAATATAAATACAGCAGGGGAAGTGTGTAAATGAAACTAAAGATAATGATAAACTAAACTAAATTCGAAATAAGCTAGTAGCTCAAGAATACATAAGTCAATTTAACCTAGTAAGTTGAATCAGAAACCTGCAGTGGCATGATATTAACTTCGGCAGCAGCATGGGAAGATGAGGCTCAGAATTCAAACAGCTGGTAGAAATAACAACGTGCGCACTCAATAGCGAAAACACGCTCTGACTATCCTTCTCGATACTTCACTTTGAATACACTCTGGTTCACCCTAATACATTTACAACCAGGCGAGGAAATGCGAGAGAATCAGAAAGTGACAAAAAAGGCTAATGAATTAAAATAACAACTGACAAAATTTTATAAACCATATGTATTTAATATGCGCCTGCTTAATCAGTTATCACGATTACTTATTATTTGTCCTTTGGAGATAGTTAAATATCTGAACGAGAAAGAAACTTTTTAAGGAATTTTATCCTTCTCCATTCTGTCCTCTTATGTCGAAGTGATAGCACGTCTGGATAGCAGATTGAAGATCCGGTATTCAGATACCGGTAACGGCATAATTTGTTTTTCAAACTTCCCCGTTTACGAAATTCCTAACAGCCCTATTACTTAAATCATCGTAATAACAATATGTTACCGTATGTATAAAATATAAATTCCAGATAGTATTTTTGATCCTTAAAATACCAACGTACAAAAGTTCTTGAACTAGAAGGCACGGTATTAACATTGAACATACTATAAATAAAACTGAAATACTATAAATATAATAACTACATAAAGCTATAACATCAGCTAATAAGTGGGATGAAGATAAAATGAATCACAAATCTCAAACTCGTATTATAATGCTAATAATGAGAGTCTCAAATTACTTCAATGCAGTGATTTTTCTGTGCGAAACGTGTACATTATGCAGATCATAAAAATTATAAATTTGAAGCTATGCAATAGGCCAAATGAAAGAAACTCTTTGCTTGAAGTTATATTTTAAATTACAGAATGTTAAAAAGGATATCTGTAGAGAATTATTCAATAAGTTTAAATGAAATATTTCTAATTTTAGGAATTGCTAGCAGAAAAGCGTGATTAGAAGAAGATGAAGAATTCTTGCTGAAAAATATGCACGTGCTGAAGGCATTGAATTTATGAAAACATTTCTTCAGTTTTGAAACAGACAAATATGCTTTCGTTTCTCACACTTTCAAACAGCACATGACAAATAACCTTATACGACGTTTTCAGAAAAATACAAGGTCTTGTTGCCAGTATTCTTGTAAAAAATTCATGACTTTCTTCCTTTCATTTTATCTCACCCAAAGATAATATTCCAGATGATACTATTTATTATTCAAGCTACATCATGGCACCTGAATGGAAAAGAAAAGTAAATAAAATGAAGAGAAACTTCTGAAAATATACATTTGAAATACTTTTCACACCACGGAGATGTTTACTAATATGCTGGGCGGCTGAATTCAGCAATAAACTTTGCATATTCAATGAGAAGTCAATGCGCAAGTGCAATCTCCCTTACGAAAATATAATTCAGTCTCTAAAACGGCTATAAATCTGCGCTATAAAAATATAAGATTACAATTTTTCTAATGATATTTAAGAAATTTTATGTCTTTATATTTAGCCGATTTCGAAACGAAATTGTATAAAATGTATTTTTTCAAGGAATATGAATTATATTCCTAATTGTGATAATTTCAGCATATTGTTTAAATATGCCATTAGACGTCTTTCAAATTCTTATCTTCTTATACAGATATCAATTTTTTTTTCTTTATTTTTATATCTTATTGTTTATTATCGTATTTCTCTTCTACTCTGAACAAACAGATTTAACAACCTATTTTATTTCGCCTTATCTCCTTTTTATTAATATTTTATTTATTAATATTTAACTGTTGTGCTTCGAATATGTGCTTTGAATGTAAAAACATTGATCACAGAGGAGTGAATAAAAAAGTTTTGAACTATTTCAAAGATAAATAAAACATCAAAAATGATCTGAAACTACTTTTAAAATCTTAAAAGTCTGCAAAATTCTAAGAGCGGATAAAAAAGGAATAGTAAAATTTTATAAAATTTTTGTCTGCCAAGGATATAGCCTAATATTCCCGATAATAAAAAATCTGATGTGTGCACCACATGACTTCCTTCTACGAAATATTAAATTATACGCGTTCTTTCTCGCCTTTCATTTAAACTTATGTCCTCGAATTTCATCAGAGATATATTTCTCATTCAATTAATTCAGTTCTTCCCCCGCGACAAGGCAAAAATACGTAAAACCTTAAACTATCTTTATTAAAAATTGAAAAATATAGAAAATTATAAAACACCAAATACAGTTAAAAATTAAAAAATAACTTTTACGATTAAAATGAGAGTTTATACACAAAAACAAGTAATTTGGCCAGCAGGCAACAAGGCACATTTTTTGGTGCACAAAAATGAAAGTTTAATTCTGGTCTAACTCGGCGCAAAATAAACTGAAATTGCAGAAACTGAATTTATGATTCTACTGAGTTTCAAATGGAAACAAATGTGGCTGCTCACCTATGACTTCCTTGTACGGAATAATAAATTATACGCATTTTGTTCAGCATTTCATTTAACCTTAATCAACTGAATTAAATCTACTTCGTCGATAGCGCATGAACCTCAATATAATAAAAGCACGCGTTAAAATTCACTATATTTCTTTACCATAGCGACACTCTGGCGTTAAGTTCACTTAAGAGCGTTCAAACTCCTTCATTTTATAAAATTATATTACACACACACATATATATAAATATATAATTTGGTGGGGTCGATTGCAACCAAAATAGGAGGTGCACATCTACATGGTATAGCAGTCCTATATACAAAATTACAATGTTCTGAGGCTACGCGTTTTTGAGTTATAGGAGATACATACATACGTACAAATGCTGCGAAAAAATCTCTTCCGAATCCATTTTAAATCAATTTTTTAATTCATTTGGGGAAAACGAGTCCTTTAGTTTCTCTTTACGTACAGACGTCACGCAAAAACATCGTTAAATTGCATTAGATAGCTGTCAAAATGTGTATTTTCGTTGAATTCTGATACCCGGAATTTTTCCTGATTACAATACTTTCTTTACTTCGTACAAGGAAGTAAAAATGAAACAGTGAGCTAGATAAGAAACTATATAAACACATTTGAGTATACTATGATGATTACTTTATAATGTTTTAAATGAAAACTTATATTTCATTAGCCCTACGACAAGATCACTGAGTCAAGAAGAAAAACATAGTGAAATTTTCACATGTGCTTGATTTTGAGAAAAATCGGGTTGCAATTCTTGTAGACTAATTTTCAGGCCTCCATCTTACAAGCTGTGCATTTGTTACGTTATTCAAAGTATAAAACATGCAAACTGGCCGCAGAAAGCAGGTACAGGAGCTGTCCGTAATAAACTGATACAATGCATATGTGAAAATTGTACCTGCTTTTGCATACCTTAGGGGGGTGTAAGAAAACGACATTGCTATCTCGACCGTTTTAGTAGTTGTGGTCTTTTGAATAAAAGGCTGTCTCAGTCATTTTGACCTCCAAAGGGTTAAAACAAGTTTATTGGTATTTCCTTATTATAGCGGCAAACAAAACTGAATCTCTAATCAATTACCATATCTCGCCACACGTTTTTATACCTCGCTACATGTTACATCTCAATTGATTAGCGATTTAATTTTGGAAGCCTCAATACTAAGAAAATACCGGTTTATTTTCAGTTTAAATTCAGACTGTTTATGAAAATAATCCGGAGATCGTAGCAAAATTTAAAAAGTAATTATGGAAGTTAAAAATTTAAACATACTTTGCAATTTATAGAAAATTTTGGTACTCGCAAAGTGACAGTTAATCCCCTAAAATTTATGGAAATTTGCACCAAGACAGAATTATTGCCTTATGTATTGCCTAAATTCATTGCTATTCAAAAAATCTGATATTACTTCCCTTTGCAAATATAATTTCTGTTTACTATGAATATAAAGTAATTCTTAATGCTCAAAATATCTCAAGATATTCTTTGCAACGTATTAAAAATATTAGCTCAAAATATTCATCAAAATCATGCACCTATATCACAAAAATAATTCTTGGCTGCATCTTCGTAATTGCAAATATACTTAAATCCTTTAGTTGTAGGGTTATGTTTCCTAAGAATATACTAGAGGATAAAAATTTCTTTGACGGCAAGAGTTTCTCTTTTCCGTAACTTCCGTTTTCTGCCGAGTTTTAACATAGGAAAAAAAAACTTTGAAAGCAAAGGACGAAAATAAAGAAATGCGACCTTCGTAGCTTTGGTGGATTAAACAGAAGTGTTGAAGTCTTCGTAATCGGATTAAGCTCCACAGGAGAAAATATTGAATACTTAAATAAATAAAACTGTATTCTTTCTTTAACTTTTATACTATATAATTAGAAATGAGAAATTAAATATATTTTTTATAAGCTTTGTCTTCCGTTACATATATTTTTTCCTATCTTTTGGATCTGCGGGTGTATCAAAAAACAAGATACTAGGATTATAAAACACTGAATACTCAAGAGAAAGGATTGGATTTTTCTTGTTTCTCCTCTTCCTTTGTTTTTTTTAATCCGTTTTGAGGGCAGAATTGTTATGCACAGCATTAAAAAAGCCTGTTTAAACTAAGAACATGTAGGAAAGTTTTTCGCGTTTTTTTGAAATTTACTTTAATCAATATGATTACTTATCTACTTCAAAATAGCTTTCAAAAATCTCTCTGTGTAACTTTCTTAATCTTGTTGTTAGGCAGATGTTTACTTTAACAATTTTCTAAATTTATTATTACATGATAAAATATGATTTCCAACAACTTTCTCGATATTATTAAGCCTTTTTGATAACACGATGTTGAAGTAAAACCTGTTAAAATATCTAAAGTATACAACCCTTTAAAGTATTGGAATAAAAGTCCGTGAAACAGATTAAATAAGATCATAAAGGTAAAATTATATAAATTAACTTTTTTCAATTGCTTCAAATTTACAGTAGATTTTTATTTACTTATTTATTTTTAATTCGCCCACTTCGGATATTTCACTCTTGCCTTACAGTAAAATGTCTTTTTAAAGCATATATTTTCAGATTTTGCAATAATATTTTATGTTCATCTCCGTATTGCATTTTAATAGCTAACTACTGTGTCTTTATACCTACAAAAAGCTTTCAGATTTTGATTTATTTTTAATTATTTTAATTAATATTAATTTATTATTAAATGTTTAATTATTATTAATTATTTTTTACCTCTCGGCCGCTGGTGGGCGTGATGAAATATCTCCCAGTTGTTTAGCTCTGCTGGACTCTCCAGAAAATAAGGATTCAGGAGAATTCAGGAGATACTTTTATGACATTAGATTCAGATTCAGGAGGTACTTTTATGACATTAAATTATTCGCATATATGAAGTAGTAGTATATTAAATAATCCAAAAACACTGGAAAGAGCAAAGAAATTGCAGTAAAAGCATTTACTTTAAAACATTATCTTGTGTATCTTTGCTTTGTTGTACGAAATAAAGGAAGTATTGTAATCACGAAAATTTCCGGGTACCATATTACAACAAAAATATCCTTTCTGATCGCTATCGAATGCAATTTAACGATGTTTTTGAGTGACATATGTACGTAAGGACAGAATAAAGGCCTTTATTTTACCAAACGAATTATAAACCTGATTTAAAATGGATTCAGAAGAGATTTTTTTCATGGTGTCTGTAGGTACGTACGTATGTATATACACTCACTTCCAAAGGTTAAGCACGAAGATTAAAATGCAAAAAAATCAACAAATACTGCTTTGGTTGACACAAAATTCGGCAGGAAAGTAGCATATATATTTATGCATGAAACAAAATCAATAATTATATACAGAAACGAAAAACATATTAAATTTTTGTAAGTTATCAGATAATGACATATTGGAGACTTAAACAGAATTATGTATAAAGTGAAAATAAACAGCATAAAATGAAAAAAAAAAACATTAATAGGATATGTGATCCCCCCTCATCTGCATACAAAGTTTACACCTTGTGACCATGCTTTTAATTAGGTGGTCAACCACCGCAGAATTAAGCAATCGCCATTCGTCTTGTAGAGCAATTTCCAGCTTAATAAGAGTGACCGGAGGTGGAAAACGTGAAGATACAGCACGGCCGAGAACATCCCAAAGATTTTCAATGGAATGAAGGTCGAGCGAATATGCTAGCTATGCCATTCGCAATCCCTTCACTCTCCAGGTAGTCATCGACGATGTCAGCTCTATGGGGACGTGCGTTATCGTTCATTAAGACGAAAGTAGGGCCAACTGCCGCAGCGTACAATCTCACAATGGGTTCTAGGACTTAATCTCAATACCAGACAGCCGTCAAAGATTCACGTTTAAAGATGTGCAGGTCGGTGCGGTATTCTAATGAAATCCGAGCCCACACCATAATGCTTCCACCTCGGAATGCGTGAAGTTCGGTGATGTTTGGGAACTGATTGCGTGTTCGTTGTTCACGCCATATCCTTATACGCTTTTCATCTGGCTCCAGAGCAAATCTTGACTCATCAGTAAACAGGACACTGCCCCAGTCAGACACATTCCAATTGACATGTTCCCGGCACCACTGGAATCGTGTCCCCCCTTGACTGGACGGATAGAGGAACACAAACTCGAGGTACCCGGACGTACAGTCCACTCATATGTAATCTTCGGCGTACAGTAGCTGCAGATATTGCCTTACCAATTGACGCTGTAACAATAGGTGTCACAGGTGTGGAGGTCCCTCTGCGATTCCGCTTGTCTACAATAGCAATATCCCGATCTTCCGCAAGGGTTGTAACCCTTGCGCGACCGACTACGGGCCTTCGGACTGTGTGATTTGGAATCATCGGTCTGTGTAATTTGGAATTGTTTCCATAAACGTAAAATTTAAGAATGATGAACGTCGAAGAAAAGAGCAACATCTGTGATCGAGTGTCCTGCTGCAATGCGCCCCACAGCACGCCAGCGCTCAGAATCTTTCATTCGTCTTCTGGAATTCATAGAAACACGTATGTTTTGAAAACAAATTGTACGAAAGTTTTAAACACCTTCTATCAGCACTTACAATCAACTTCTGTAACCCTTTATAAAACTGGCTTCTTATAAGACTGCCTTTTTTGCATAGTTCTTCACATGAAAGCGCGATTAGCTATTACCTAACATATTTGCATACTTCCATCTACCTCTGCAGCGAATTGCATCCTCTTCAATTCTGATAGGCTTCCGGAAATTAGCATTTTCTTTTCCGTGCTTAACTTTTGGAAGTGAGTGTATTTATCTCGTATAATTCAAAAATGAGCAGGCTCAGAACGTTAAAATTTTGTATATAACACTGCTATAACATGTAGGTGTGCACCTCTCTTTCTGTTTGCAATCGATTGCACAAAAAATGTATAAATATATAAGACCCACTCTGTTACTCGGCTCAGTGAGCTCAGCTTTTTTTATTCTTACGTAATGGTTAATAGCACATATTTTGCTTTAAAAATTATTGAATTATGTTGTTCGTATCTTCCAGTTAAGGTTTGTATGCCTTTAGTAAATTTGCATGTAATATTTGTAGAATTATGAACAATTTTAAAAATGTCTAAGTGCGGCTAAGCCTAATTATTTTTACCATAGCAGCCATCTTTTTTTTAAATATGAAACTCAGCAAAATAGCGGATTTGTTACCAATTTAGAGAAACTAAGGTTCGCAACAACAAAGATAACGCTTTCTTCTGTTATCGAGAATTAAATCATGCTTAATTCATTCTGGAATTTATTCGAGGATATAAGTGTTTAAGGTTTACTTCGTAATTTTTAATATAGATATTTTTGCCTTGTTGCGAAGTGAGAACTGAATTAATTGATTACGAAATACTGAATCGTATGTGAAAAAACTGTTTTTTTTTTAATTTCTCTTAAACATCGTTTTATATTTATTATAGTATTTGTATAGAGCATGTGACAACGATTAGATAATTCTTCAGATGATATTTTTGTGAACTCTGAGATATAAAATGAATGCAATGTAACGCTGTTAAGTGAATTTAGCACCAGAGTGTCGCTACGGTAAGCAGATATAGTGGATTTTAAAGAGTGCATTTACTCTACTGCGGTTTATGTTTCTCTTAATTTTTCCTCATTGTCATCTTTCTTCAATGTGTACTTATTTAACGCATGTTGCGTTCTTTTGTACTTATTTCTTGTAATAAAATAGAATATTTTTTAATGGATTACTTTAGTTAATGAAATGTTTTATTAATAATATGAATGAAAATCTTTTGACTGCAAAGTATTAAATGTTTGATACAATTTTCACCTTTAATGTGATTATTTTTTTGAATATTTTTCTTTTTAATCCCTAAAATGGCGAGATTACAGAGACGGAACTTTCTAAATCTTGAGTACTGCAATATATCCAAATGTTTTATGCCGCCGATATTCCAAGTAAAATTCTATGGAAAAAAATTTCTTTTTATTCTGTTGCCTTGTATGCATGCGAGAAATATAACATAAAAATTAGGAATCAAAAATTGTATTTTACCACTGATACCATAGGTATCATATGCAAAATTTTGAGACCGGTTTTAAATATTTTACACTTTATTGGCATGAATATAAAGATTGTAAAGCATGCCGATTTTGGTTTTATATATGTCTAGACATACCACTTGAGTTACTTTAATTGCAATGCTTTATGAAATACGTTATTTAAATGCTAAGATTCATTTTTTTCCGGGTTTTATGTAATTTTATTGTGCGTTTTACCAAGAGCACTGCTTTTTCTTCTCAATCAGAAACATAAAAATTTTACCATGCAGTTTCTAATCTAAGGAATTTATTCATAATTAATTATTAATAAAGATTAAATGAAATAATGTTAGTTCCCTTTATATACTTAATTATAATTGATACAAGATGTTTACTTTTCTAAGTTCAACTTTTAAAACATTGATAAGGTTTATGTCTAATATGATGTGATTAAAGTAATTTTTTTAATGTACCCTTATATCAGTGCCTTTAATGAAGTATAATAGATTACTTTCTAAACAAAAACTAAAGTTAAGACTTTCTACATCAATTTCTTTACTTTTTCCTCTTTAATGTAGAATTTCAAATTACCATGTCCACTTTATAATCTGATTCTGATGTAATATCACAGCTCTTTCTAAATGCATCCATTTTGTTTACTTATCATTTTATGTACAGTAGATATATTTTTTAATTAATGATTTCTTTAAGTACGTATTTCTTTAAATTTTTGAAATTCGTATTGTCACCATGCCATTTTCCGTTTCATATAGTTCTAATCTTTCTTAGTAATGAGTCCCTTCTCATCTAGATAACTGATATTTCTCAAGTAGTTTGTTGCAGACGTAAGATCGTGGTGTCTTCTTAATTAAGTCATATTTTATTTATTTGAAAAGAATTTGGCTCGGTGATAAATCCTATTTTCCAAAATTGCAAGACGGAAAATAAAATTTCGTTTTCCTTTAAGAATATTAAAATATCTTATGTTTAAAGATTCAACAGACGGTAAACACAGACAGTAAACACAGACTACTCAGAGTTTCACTTCATTCTATTTTCCGCAAATACTCGAAATTCAACTCATAAAAAAAATTAATCGGATTTACGCCCTTTGGAAATCTCTGTGTCATTCTCTCCAGTATATCTGTCTTTTTCAATCCGATATGACTTCAAGTTCTACCTTGACCGGCTAAAGCGGAACTTACTTATTGGAGACGAATGTTTTTGAAGATTTATTATTCTTCTTTGCTAGTCAACGAAAACAGATAATTCCTTAAATTAAATTGATAGGTTCAAGCCCTATCATTTGACATAGCGTCGTCATGATCATCTTTGTCGTAGTCAGTATCTAAATTAATTTCCATAAATTGCTGCTCAGTGCTTCATATTTAAACTTTTAAACTTTAGAAAATCGTGATTCTGTTCCACATACGTTATTATCAACGACTTTGTTAGTAGAATAATGCATTATAGCAGATTGAAATTCCTATTAATTACATATATTGCTTAAATGAGATCAAGATTTACACGATTTAGAAAAGCGTTTTTTGTTCTTAAATCGCTCACTTAATCAGTTACATTTACTGAAGGAAAAACACTCTGAGAAGGGCGAGAAAATAAAAACCTTATTTAGGCTATTGCAGCTCTTGGCAAGGCGAATGTACATTTTCATGGAAGTCTTATGCCAAGAAAAGTCAAAATGTTTCGGACATACTTTCTTTAGGAGTTTTTAATGCTAAAATTAGAAAGCCATTTTGCTAATGTCAAAACTGAATCGAAGAACACTTGTGCCAGGTAAGGCTGCGGTTAAATAGCGACATAAAAATGATAGTAATTTCAGGTCAGTGCATGTCGCAGCTTTGAGGCAGAGCAGTAAATTTAGATGTGGTTTCCAATTAAACTTAGGTGTAACTATAGTGCTTGTCAATGATACAGATAGCTGTGATACGGAAGAAATGGAAAGTAACACTAATTCATCCGCGTGTCTATAACCAGATAGTAATTAGGGGCTCGCACAGAGATTTTAATCGAACTTATCATCGCTACAGATCGGCACTTCAAGAAAATATATCATGGAGCTGAATAAATTAAGACAAATTCAGAAATCTACAGACGCACTGCCTTTAATTGGAAAAACAATCAAGGAAATGACAAATGATAACTAGATGACGTTCCACAACGATGTGATCCATAACTTAGCATACATAGTACGAGGACGACAAAGGAAAATAAGCAATAAATCTGCCGACTTGCAAAAGCCACGAAGCACGTAGCTGCAAGATGATATATTAAGTCCCAAAAAGAATTTCTAAAAGTAATACTGCTGATGATGGATCCAGTAATGAGCAGCCATCGGTTAAGCAGAATAAAATCCCGCCGATAATCATCTCCAACACCAACATGTAAATTGGAGTGCGTTTCATAGATAAGTCAAGAAAATCTCTGCTCAGGACAAGCGAGACCAAATCAAGACACCAAAACATCTGCTAGTTATAGGTCTACTACTAATCAGCTACAAGATCTTGGACTAGCCTTTCACGCATTTCAACTTAAAAATAATAAGACAATTAAGGCAGTCCTTAAAGGGTTTCCCAGCGATATCACTGGCGAAGACATCTTCAATAAACTGCAATCAAAAAAGATTCCTATCATGAAATTCAAGCTCTTTGCGCGATTAAGAAACGCAGAAGTGCAATTTATTCCTGTTTACTTTGTGAAACGTAGATCTTACCTAAAGCAGTAAGAAGGGGAATCTGTAATATCAGAATTTTATATGGGAAGAAAATCCACGTAGAAAGTTTCAAGCCACGTCCTAGATATCGGCGGTGCTAAAGCTGCTTACATGTATTAAACCTAGGTGAAGCTATGGTGCTTGTCAATGATACAGATAGCCGTGATGCGGAAGAAATCAAAAGTATGACAAGTTCAACCGCATTCCTATAACTGGACAGTAATTAGTGGTCCTATAACCAGTTACACATAATCTGGCTGCTTCGACAAACCTCGATGTTCGTACAAGGGTTGTCGTAATAAACAGAAGGAAATTTAAAGAACCAAAGAATTTTGCCTTCACAATGATAAATTCCTTTTGACCTCTTCGATCTTCTTCGTAATCATCGAATGTCGACAAATAAAGTTTTGAATTTTCATGTACAAAGTCTTTTCGTACGGTCTTTAATTACAATCCCTTGTTGAAAAGTCCGAAATGTTTACTTTTCTATGCCTTTTGAGTATAAATAAATAAATAAAATAAAATATTTACCTCGTTACTTAATTGGAAAAAGAATAACATAAAAATCGAGAAAAAGAAAAAAGAAGTCTCCACACGGGGAGTCGAACCCACGATCATCGCATTACTACTCGGAGCTCTTATCGCCGCGCCAACTTGGCAAACGCCCTAACGTAAATGGCTTATACGGTGCGAAAACTGAGTCAGAATTTTTATTTTCTAAACGCTTGGCTCTGGAGCTCCCACTTCGGGTACTTCGCATCTTTACTTATTACATTTCTAGCCAAGCTCTACATGCCCTATCAATTTGAGCGAAATCGCTGATGACGAGTAGGGAATGACCCTATATTAGAAGCGTAACGTAAAGCGCCCCTAATTGTGCCTGCCAGTGGCCGAACGCTAAAATAGCAGAACACTGGTACACCTGAAAATGCATTGATTCAATATCTCTATCTTCCTAAAATGTTACTAATATTCTCCACATGCGGTTTCTATAGCAACAGTGTAAAAATTAATTTGTTATTCTTAAGGAACAAGAATAAATGTAGTTTTCTAAAAACTGCTGTATGCTATGAAACTTTATGTTGAGACATTGCAGTATAGTAGTATGAAATAATTTTAACATATGTAGAAAAATGCTGAGCAAAATTAAATATCAGAATTACCAATATAGTTACTTCTTATATTTTTCCCATAAACTTCTGTTAAAGTGTACAAATATTTTGTTATGTATTATGCTGTGTTTCGATTTATCTCAGTTGTCTGACAGTAACATCAGAACAAGCCCACGAAATCCATGTGCCAAGCAGAATAAAATTGCGCCTGTTGTTCGCTATAGCCTTGAACACCATACAAGTGACAGTACAACTTCGATCAAATCAGCGCCAATTTTGATGGACAATACTCGGGAGGAGAAGGATCCGAAGTCTCCCCTTCTCGTACCACCAACTTTTCGAGAGGACTTTCGGTTCGCCATGTATTTAGAGTGTCCCTATACCGCAAAGACACTATACATTTACAAACATGCGTGCCTTCTCCGGAATTCGAACCCGGGCCTTTCGGTATCGCAGTAATCTCCCCTAATCACTACATCGTCTGAGCGGCCACAAACAATTTTAACTTTTGAAAGGGTCGATACATATCCTCAAAATATTTTCGGTCGGTATTAGGCGGAAGAGCTGTGCAGGACCGTATTCTGAACTAAATGTCTGCTTTAGAGGAGAGATAAATTGCAACAAATATTTAAATATAAAAACCTGCCGTAAAATATTAATTTAATATGAAATTTTGTATAGTAAAATAGGTAGCGTACAATAATAGGGTGATAAAAGCTGGAATAGACAAATACGTCCAATCATCAGCTACAAATTAACTTGTAGGGCTGCAATTGATCTAGAAACCCTACTCGACACTCCTGCAGACCCTAATAGACAAGACAAACATTTATCGCTATGTCTTAACAACTCATTAAGCATTAAGCTAGTTTAAATTAACTTTCTTAATCTGACCTAAACATAGGGTATGGCCTTGTACTACACACAAACCACCACTCGTGGCTGTTAAATTAAGCAACAACAGATCGCTTTGGCACCTGAGGATGATGGTTCAGTAATACATCGAAACTAGTCCTGTGAAACTTTGTAAATATAACACTGATTTTTTATGTTTGACTTTCGAATTAATACCCATAAATGAGTGACAAACTCGGCTTGAGAAAGCCAAAAGTTGATAATATTTTAAATTACTGGAAAAAATTTACAACTGGGTGCCCCCCCTTTTTTTCCGATTCTTTTTTGACGCCAAGGTCGGCGCCAGAAAGACAGAAAAACACAATTTCAAGATGGCCGCTGCACAAAATGAAAGCAAGAAGTCAAAGAATTGCGTAAACTCGATGTCCATGTACAAATCGATCTATTTTCACTTGAAAAAATATCAGAGAGTTGCATAAACTTGGCATCGCGTACTGCCTTGACTTTGCCCATGTACGCATCGATTTATTTTCACTTGAAAAATAATCAGGAAGCTAAAACGAAGTTAAAACTGTCGTGGTAACCAGAAATGGAGTTTCATCGCCAAAACTGAACAAAATTTGTCGCCAATTGAAGAGGCAACAAGTTCTACACTAGAGCCAAATTACTTTTTTAATTTTATTTATTGTTTTTATTTACTTATCACTGTGCACATTTGGAAACATTTCTTTAGAATCATTTAGAATGAATTAGAACCCATGAAGTGAGACCCAACTCTTAAATCAATTGTGACATATATATTGATGAACGTATCAATGACATTTTAATATTTCGCTTATTATTATAACCAAAATAATATTTCTCTTGTTAATGATAATCCTAATTCCCATTTCCTTTATAAATAACATCTATCAAGGAAAAAAAGCCAAGATATAAAAATAAATGAAGCATAGTTTTTTAATTGATGTGAAATATCTATTGAAACAAAAGTAAAATATTGTTTTGAAAATATTGTTTTATTTTTCCTTGTTTCATTTCTGCGGCAAGTAAAGTCCAACTCCTAAAAGTTTTGTTTTACTCTCCAGGATTATTTTTAACTCTTGTTCATTTTACACTTCTAGTCTGATATGAATCTAGTACAGAAATTTACATGGGACTTCTTCCATTAAAGGCACTCACACTTTCTTATTCATGCATTTTACTATAATTTGAATAATTTATCTTTCTTGGAAAGCATCCAATTTATCAGTCTAAGTCTGAAGTATAAATCGAAACATGCAAATGTTTTATTCACCTTAAATGACTGTTTCATAACTTTTTTTCCGGAGGGAGGAGAATCTCTTTTTGACGAACGGCATGATTTGAATTTTTCTGAAGCTTATTCATGACCAAATGAATCTAAATCATCAAACATTTTCCCCTGTTTCCATTTAGGATCACAATCATGAAAATTTGCTAAGTGGTAAACTACGTTTGCATATTCCCGTTTTTGTAAATGGAATAAAAGAATGCATTATACAATTTTTACTTGAATAACAAATCGCTTTTTTACAGCTATTCTGTTAATATTGTAATATAAATAGTAAAAATAAGTACCCTGCTTTGTTTTCACTCCCACTAATGTTTGAATATTTTTTTATTTTCTTCTACAAAGCAAAGAAAGCATCGTAAACGCGAAAAATTTGGGGTACCATATTTGAATTGAAATATCCATTTTGGCTGCTCCTAAATCCATTTGGATTATTCTTTTTACGAGACATCTATCCGTACGGACATAATAAAGCACTATTGTTTCAAAACAGATTGTATAATGGTTTTAAAATAGATTCAAAAGGGATTTTTTCATGACGTCTGTACGTGCGTACGTATGTATCTCGCATTAATTGTTTATATCCTTTATA